>JAMAGK010000052.1:0-103014 GCA_023626135.1 Talaromyces sp. R2412 | reverse complement strand
CTAATTCTAATTAATATTTTAAAATAATAAATATATATCTTATATAGACATATTATTAATAAATAATTAGTATTTTTAGTATTTTTATATATATTAAAAATATATTATTTTTATTAATTTTTAATATTTATTAACTTTTAAATATATTAATAGTATAATTTTATAATATAATAGTAATATAGAATATTAATAGTTTTTTATTAAGACTTTTCTAATTACAGGCTCTAACAAATAATATAGAATATTAATAATTTTATATTAAAATTTTTCTAATTATAAGCTTTAAACCTTATAATATTTATCTAATTTAGTATTTTTATTAATATTAAAAAAATCTTTTCTATATAGATTCTTATAACTTTTCTAAGCTATTTAAATCTTAATATAAAATCTTATAACTATACTAATTTTCTAGTATTATTATAATTTTAATATACTTTGCTAATCTATCTAGATTTTAACTTAGATTGATTAATATAGGTTTACTAATGTAATTACATGTTTAAAATAGATAATTATATAATTATAATAGTAAAAGGTTGTGTTGTCTAAAGAAGGCCGACACTGAGTCGGAACAGGGGTTTACCCCTGGGCCCTAGTCACGTGCTGCTAAGCATCACGTGACAGAGGCTATCCGCTCGGTCGACTGCACCGTTTATCCAACAATATTATATATATAATTAATCTATTTAATTTTATTTTTTTAATTATTAATTTTAAATACTACTTAAAGGTATAACTTTTATTTAAAAATATTTACATAAAGTTTATATAATTAAATAAATAAAAATATGTATATATCTTATTTATTTTATTTAAAAATAAAATACTACTAATAAGATTTTTATTTAAACTATAATATTTATATGTTTAAGACCTTATCTAGTGTTTCTAGCGATTTACCGACCCCTGATTTAGTATGTGAGAATAATTGGAATTGGATATTACGCCGTCAAGTACTGGGATGCCGAAACAAAGACCGCTCTCGACAGACTGACGACGGTCAGCCCCCAGATCCCTGTACCCATGGTCGATGTATATTTCAAATCCTTGGAAAAGTATAGATGTAGGTCGGCATCGGACCGATCCGAAATTTGCGTTCATTGAGTCATAGACTAGTCGGGCCGACAGAACTGACTAGGATACATCCGTAAAATGCGTCTATTGTATGAAGCAAAGGACCTTTTCTCCACACTTTCTTGGTCTCCATCCCCCCGTGGGGTAGAGGTGAATGCTGGAGACTCGTACAAAAGGCTGCTGTCTACCCATTCCTTTTTTTTTGGTTTTTCCTGATGGTCAAGATAGGATTTCATCTACCCTCCCTTCCTTTCCTTCCCTGCTGCAAACATGTCTTCCTCTCCAAAGATCTCGGTTGAACATCACAACGATGAAGTCATTGATTTAAAGCACAATGAGGATCCTAGCGCCAACCGTCTTGCGCTCGCGCAGGAAATGTCCCCCGAAGAGTTGGAGGATATAGAAAAGAAACTGAAGCGCAAATTAGACTTGCGTCTCTTGGCTTGTGTCTGGCTTATCTTTGTGCTCAACTATCTGGACAGGGTCTGTTATTGGTTATTTTTCACTTGTACTACACTAGAAATGTGCTGACAGCTCTTCCTGTAGAACAACATCGCCGCTGCCAAAGTCGCTGGAATATCCAAATCCCTCCACATGACATCAACTCAATATTCCACTGCTGTATCCATCCTCTTTGCGGGGTATATCTTGATGCAAGTTCCTTCAAACATTTTCCTTGCCAAGCTTTCCCCTTCTAAATACCTCCCAACTGTAATGGCCACTTGGGGCCTACTTTCTGCATTGACCGGAGTCGTCCACAATGCCGGTAGTCTTTGGGCTATTCGATTTTTGTTGGGATTTGTAGAAGCAGCATTCTACCGTGAGCCTCCCCCCTTTCCCCTACGCAGTCAGATGGTACTTCAAATAAGGCTGACTCAAATGTTATAGCTGGGGCTTTGTTCCTGATCTCATCTTGGTACACTCGCAGAGAACTTGGGTACCGAAGTGCCATTCTCTTCTCAGGATCACAGTTTGGAAGTGCATTCTCTGGTCTGATCGCAGCCGGCATTGAAAGTGGCCTCGACGGGGCTCGTGGCCTCGCGTCGTGGAGATGGATTTTTATTATTGAGGGCTCCATTACAGTCTTGATTGCCCTGCTTTCACTCCTGATTCTACCAGACTACCCTTCCAACACCCGGTGGCTGAGCCCTAAAGAGCGCGCTGTGGCTGAATGGCGTCTTATCCGCGACGCTGGCCAAGTTGACGAAGACGAGGAGAGCTGGGCCTATGGGTTTCGGGCAGCTTTTTCTGATTGGCGTCTGTACATGTTTGCCATGATATTCCTCTGTATTCAAGTTGCCAGTGCAACAAGCAACTTTTTTCCATCCGTCGTCAACACATTGGGGTATGGCAAGGTCAACACCATGCTGCTGACGGTGCCGCCGTACATGTTCTCGCTCATTGTTACCATCTCGAATAACTACTCTGCTGACCGACTGCAAAATTCGTCTTTCCATATCGTGTGGTCGCTGGTCATGGCAATAGTTGGGTTTATTGTCGGAGCTGCATGTAAAACCACTGGCCCCCGCTACTTTGCAATGTTTCTCATGGTCTCTGGTGGCCATGGTTCAAATGCCGTTCTCCTTGCTTGGGCTCAAAAGACCATGCTGCGTCCACGTGTTAAACGGGCTGCTGCTGTTGCATTTGTGAATTCGATTGGCAACGTCTCCCAGGTATTTGTTTCGCCTCCTCGTCCTCTCCTCCTGTTCAATGAGACTGATCATTTCTAGATTTTTTCCTCATATCTATACCCGGATTCGGCGGCGCCGCAATACATCATGGCAATGTCAACAAACGCCGCGTTCTCTTTCGCGGCAATCGTTCTGACTCTAGTTATGCGCATGGTTCTTGTGCGCGCAAACAAGCGGCTGGAAACCGGAAGAACTACCGTGGCTGAGGAAATGAGAGGCCACAGCCAAGCGCAAATCGGTGGACTGACGGAAGAAGAACGTGTGTTATACGAGGAGAGATTCCGATACATCACCTAAAAAAAATCACAGGTGTTGGCTAGTTGTGGCAGCAGATGCTCCATTCGGGGTTAGGGGTTGAGAGGTAGTCTACTTGTGTGTGGTACAAGAAATTATCGCCGTGAATCATGTTAATTCTTCATTAGTATTGAGAAATTCCATTCTTCATCAGTATCAAGAATACTTTCTCTTTAATGGTACAAAAAACCCAGTATGTTTTGTAATGCATAATCGAAATCATTGCGGCAGTGTAATAGGATCCAAGGTGGCATTATCCAACCAGCCAAGATCAAACAGATCCCGTAGAATACCAAGTTCATCAACAAGAACATGAGTGCCCTGTTGAGGCCAGGATTCCATCATGGTATCGTTGGCATCATTCTGAAAAGAATTCACAGCACAGTCGGAGTCAGGTGGCTGGTAGTTGGTTGGATGTGAAGCGTGGAGCTCCACCTCCCTTGCAATAGGCAGCAAGCTGGACAGTTTTTCACATGCATCCTTTGCAACAGACCAAGTCTCACTGAGATAGTGCAGAAGCTGGTGAGCTGTCTCTAACCGCTCCAAACAACCAGAGGGCACCGCGAGGGAAATCCCATCAGGCTTCGTCCAGAGACAATAAAATATGGTAATGGCTGCAACGAATATCGAATGTGCAGAGAGCCATGTGCAATCCATGTTTGTGAATCGGTGAAGATCTGCCGAGATGCGGATGATTTCGAGGGCGCTCTTGAAACAGGTCTGCGTTGCTTCGTGGGTGGGTTGAGGGATCTGTGGACTCGGGCGATAAAGCAGCATGAGGCATTGATGGTACTTTAGCTGCAGTTTGTGAACTGCTGGAAGGGATAGTGGATTCGAAGATCCTATAAAACGACCCCGTTGACGGTGTTCCACTTCTTCTACAAGCGTGCGACAACTAGCCTCAACGTCATTTTGCCAGCGGCCCATGTCACTTGGCCAGGGAAATCGATTTGGAGAGCGTGAGACCCGGTATAACATGAGTTTGATTTCGGCAACAACTCGGTCAAACCGGATGGCATAGAGGCACGCCAAATATGGCTCTGTAGTATCTCCGTGGTTTAGCGCCCATTCCAGAACACCGAGTTCAACCTCATCTCCGTGATCAACGCCTGGGAAATCCACATCAATGGCCTCGTCGCGCAAGGTGAGCGGTCTTCCCAGGATAGTAGTCAGAGTTCGGTCGAGTGAATATGCCGACCAGAAGATTCCACTCCGCAAATGGCGGCGCTTTCGTTCTTCTTCGGTCTCGTTTTGTCTGTCATCTTTCATAAAAAAAACAATCAACACATAAGTCAGGCACACTCTTCTTCTATGAGAAAGAAGCAAATTGCTAACACTCACTATTGACCCGCCGCTGGAGTCCCAAATCTAAGCAGCTTGCAATAATTGTGTGCAGTAAAAACCATGCGTTCAGCCCATCGGGGTTATAAAAACTGTTCAGAGTGATCAAGAGTAGAGTCTGAATACCCTCGACACTGTCATGGAGCGAAAGTTGGCTTGCGTATTGCATGCCTGACGCAAAGAGCCCGCGTGAATTGAAGTTGGTCTTCAATCTGGTCTCGAGAAGACGTGCGCCCAGTGAGAGTAGTAGGAAGATCTGTGAATATGCGATTGAAATAGGCATGTGGTGGCTCCATGCACCCGTTCTGATAGAGGCCTGCAGATGGTCGAGGAGCACAAAAACGTCGTCGTGCAGCATAAAAGGAAGAAACACAGCAACTTCAAAAAAGGCCTCGGCAAATGCCTGGCACTCGGCCATGGGTGGGAGGTCGGCAGGTTCGGCATTTTGAAGGGCGGTGTTTGTGTTTGCGAGATTACCATGCCCATGGCGCTGGTAGTGATAGTGATGAGGCAGGGACAGGCCCTGCGATTGAGGAGCGCTGTTGTAGATCAGGCGCGCAAACGGTACCCCGGAGGAGGGACCTAGGTACTTGGGGTCGCTGGCATTGGTGAGAGAAAGCAAGCCCACCTCATGAGCCAGCGGCTGGTCGCGAGTAATACTGCCCGTCACAGAAATGGACGGAGACTCGACTGGTTTGTCTGGCTGGTCGTCGTTGTTGTTGTTGATGTTGATGTTGATGTTGCTATTGTTGTTGTGCTTCTTATTCTGCGAGACAACAGGGTCTGCTGGGGACAGAAGCTGCTGGCCAGGTGAAGCACGCCTGTCTTCGAGCTCGCGGACCCGGTTTTCGAGATAGTGTAGGCGACTGTGGAGAGATCAGCACCGACTTTTCTTCTTCTTCTTCTTTCTTATTCAAATAGATACAAACCTGCGAGAGACGTAGGATGAGGATACTGTCTGCAGGCATTCCGTGCCTGCACGACAGCAATTGGCGCAGGCAGGCAGGAGCCCGTCACAGCGCTGCTTCCGACGACGACAGCGCTGGCAGGCGATATGCCGACGAGGCATGGGGCTAGACGCGCTAGGGCTGGCATCCATGATGGAATCTTCCTATACTACGCATGCATCAGTAACAAAATAATGACTTGGTGTTAATCGTTCTTGTGTATAGCCGAAGAAAGCCAGAGATAAAGACGGAGAAGGGCCGTCGGAATCGGGGTCGGACCGGCCGAAGTGGTCGGCATTTACGGCGGACAGCTAGCGAGTCGGCGACAAAATTATGTGTTTTTAGTATAAGATATTAAGTAATGGAAACTTATAATTAATTAAATACTAATAAATAGTAGATAATGTAAGAAAACAAATAAAAGTATAACTGTATAAAGATAGTAACTTACTAACTACTAATAAAATCTTTTCAGTATTTATTTTCTAGTTTCTTAATATAAGATTATGAATTCTAGAAATTGTCTTTTTGATATATTAATCTATATATAAATTTAATTGTAGAAAGAAAATGAAATCTTTACTTTACTTGAAAATAATTTATGATATAATATTAATATTAAATTCTTAGAAATAAAGATAGTAAGGAAGCCTTAGGAAGGCGATAAAAAAAAATAAAAATAGAAATGAAAATTTTATAAATACAAAACCAAAAAAAAAATATAATTTTGTTGTTGACTCGCTAACTGTGTGCCGTAGTATTGTCCAGTGTATTTGTAGTTATATCGGAGAAGCTCCGATCAGTTGTTTTGTTCCCCTTCTTCTCGACAAAATATAACCAGAAAAAACACTCTGCGCTCGTTAGGTACGTCTCTGCAGCTCATCAGCATCACAGCAATTACACATACATACTCGGCTCTGTAATACTCGATCACAATGACCATCGTTCACATGGGTAGGCGCTCCAAAAGAGACATCTTGCATGCACATCCGGCACCTGTACTGACCCCCTTTTGCGCGGCAGTCATGTTCAAATTCCGGCCCGAGATAACCCAGGAACACAAAGACACCTTCGTTCGCGAGCTCAAAAAGTTGAAGGAACTGGACTGCGTCAAGGGTCACAGGCTGGTTGTTGGGGGCCCGTCAGTCACAGACCCTATTGAGCGCAGCAAGGGTTTCGAAATCGCCCTTTTAAGCTTCCACGACAACCTGGCAGAGTTGGAGAAATACCAGGCCAGCAAAGAACACCACTGGTATGATCCAGATCGAGACAGGAGATTTGTGTGTGTGTATTTGACTAAATCTTTGCGCAAAACCAGGGTCACCAGCACGTACATGTTCCCTTACAAGGAGGATCTCGTCCGCTTTGACTTTGAGGTTGCGCCCGAGGACGAGTATATGTGGCACTTCCTGCCCATCAGCGGCGTGAATGGCAGCAAGCAAGAATAGTTTCCGGCTAGACATCAGTTACGATAGACGATAGATTCCTCGTTCTATGTATAGCTAGAGCTGTGCTCTCCAGGCACTTTCATTCTATTTCATTTCACTGTTCCTTTCTTCCAGTTCTCAAAGCTAACGGTAGACTTTGAAACATTGTTTCTACAAGCTGTTGGTTACGAGCGTAGCTCAGAGGTATGCAAGCTATAGTTAATATCGAAGGCTCATGTCTATACTTTTTGTTTCTTATAAAGGCCATATCAAGAGGCAACCCCGCGTCATCTATAAATATTTACATATATTTACATCATCTTATTCCACCTAAAATGGACTACGGTACGAACGCAAAGACCCAAGAGACTGAGCAGTCGCAAGAATCTTTGTCAAAAGAGTCCCGTAGTCCCATCCCAACGATGCTGCGGCGATGGCTGTGAGACTGGCTTGATCTTCGCGTCCGGGTCTTCCAGGGCCGGTCATGTTCTGTGTAAAAAATAAAATAAAAAAGGTTTAGTTTCGCAAATCAGCCTGCCTGCAAGAATAAGTATAAAACTCACCGGTTTCATGTTGATATCGAACAGAGCAAACTGTGGCCTCTCTCGGAAGCGTCGCACATCAATGCGAATCGGTGCCGTGGCTCCAATCAGCCTTGCAACTTGCACACATTCGTCCATTATCTTTCCATACGCTGGATCCTGCATTTCGCTCTTAGTGACAACCCGAGAGTTGGCTGAAACGGCTACCGCGCCGTTATAAGGGGCAATGCCATTGGCGTGGTTATATCTAGTCACCGGAGGCAGACTCCAGTACTCTGGGAGGTCCGCAGATGGGGGCATGACGGTAATAGTAGCTTCTTCACCTGCCAGATACTCCTCGATCATAACCAATGGCGATTCCTGGAGCAAATCATGAACATGCCGCTTTAACTCTTCTTGGGTATGGCAGAGTTGAACGCCGTGGCTTCCGCGGCCACGAACTGGCTTTCCGACGACGGGGAACTGGCTGATTGAAGCAACACATTTTTCTAGGCTCGTAGAATCTGACGCAAGCCATGACTGAGGGAGCGTGTAGCCGCCGAGTTGGTTGAGTTTACCGTTCAAGTAGGCTTTGTCGTCGAAATTCTCGACCAGGCTGGGCGGCTGTCCTACGACAAAGACGTCCGAGGCATGAGAAGAGAGCTTCTGGGAAGCCTGTAGCGGGTGCGAGTTGAACAAAATAGTATTGGCCCAGAGATGAGTGGCCCCTTTTTGCAAGGCAGACTCTATGCCTGCCTCCGTGTCGGGGAAGCACCACCCTTGGTCCTTGGAGTGTTGGGGGGTGGGATCCGGTGTGATGCTTTCAATGCCCTTGGCTCGGAGCGCGTAGGCAATGTCTGCGCCAGAATCCTGGTAGCCTGGGTAGCGTGAGACGAGACCACAGTACAAGACAAATAAGAAGCTGGATTGCTTACCACCGGGCTTGCGCGGTTTACGCACACCCCCAATAACAGGAGGATCAATGGCCTGGAACAGCACGGCCACGCGAGGCGCCTTGCTGTTGAACTGTCTACATAGGCCAACTGGGCGTATCACGCGCACTGCGACACGGGGAACAGCAAAACTGAGCGTCGCGATGACCATTGTGTCTGTGTCTGTGTTTGTATGGATTGAAATTCGCAAAAGCAACAATCAGGAGGCAGAGTTAGTCGGCAAGAAAGCGTCGGGGCATATCCGACGCCTGCGTCATTCATTGTCGGCGTTAGCCCGATCAGCTTATTTAAAACAAGAATGAATACAAAAACACCACCATCTTGATTTGCGAAATCAACATCGATTACTCACAGACACGCGATCCATCGTCATATAATATACTCTCATTTCAAATGGCTTCTACCGTACGTGCTTCATTGTTGTTTGGCGCTTGGTAAATTAACATATAGTCCTGTATAGACTCGCTACTATGCCGATCCCGCTGCTGCTGCCACCTTTGCCACTGACCTTCTGGTCAAGGCTGGCCTGAGTCAGGAAGATGCAAAGTCCATGGCCGACTGCCTCGTGCTGGCCGATATTCGTGGCGTTGTAGGTAGCGCCCCCTACATGTGTAGTTGTGTCGTGGACATTCGTCGCTCATGGTATATTGATGTCCCAAACACCATAGGATACCCACGGTCTTGCGCGCCTCCCACAATATCTCGACCGTGTCAGTCAGGGCCGTGTCAATGCAAAGCCCAACTTCAAAATGACCGAAAGGACTCCGGTCGTTGCCCATCTGGACGGAGATAACGGCTTTGGCTTCGTCGTTGCCACGCGTGCCATGGACGAAGCCATCAAGCGTGCCGACATCTATGGCATTGGCCTGGTGACTGTCAATCACTCAAACCACTTTGGCATGGCTGCCACCTACGTTCTGCAGGCGCTTGAAAAGGATATGATCTCGCTGGTTTTCACTAACTCAGCCAAACAAATGCCTCCCTTTGGTGGCAAGGAGACTCTGCTCGGTATCTCACCTTTTGCCGCCGGCGCTCCATCCGGCAAAGAGATTCCATACATTCTAGACATGGCCCCTTCTGTCGTCGCCAAGGGCAAGATCCGCCGTGCTGCTCGTCGCGGCGAATCCATTCCTTTGGGCTGGGCCTACGATGCCGATGGCAACCCTACCACCGATGCCAACGTCGCCTTGAACGGGAGCATGGCGCCCATCGGAGGGCCCAAGGGCTCTGGAATTGCCATTCTCATGGACATAATGTCCGGCGTGCTGTCCGGTGCTGCGTTTGGTGGTGAAGTGGGCGATCAGTACAAAGACCCCAAGCCTCAGAACGTTGGACACACTTTTATTGCCTTGAAGCAAGACATCTTCCTCAGTACCGAGGAATTCAAGGCCCGCATGGACACTCTCGTGCAGAGAGTCCACAATATCACGCCTGCCCCTGGCTTTAATGAGGTGCTTTTTCCTGGTGAGCCCGAGCACCGTCTGGCCCTTCAACGTCGCAGAGAGGGTATCCCCTACGCCGACGCTGAGAGGCAGCTGTTCCTCGATGCTGCCAAGCAGTTTGGTATTGCTGAAATGCCTCTGTCTGAGACCCCTCTCTCTCGTGCGTGAGGTTGGTTTTATTTAATTATCTGTATTGCTTTTGCCTTTTATCTTTTATCTTTTTTTTTTTTTTTGCCGCAAGATATGAAACATCCTACCAAAGTAGATTCTTAAAAGGTGGCAAACCATTTTCTCTAGAAATAGATAGAAAATGCCATGAATAATATATATTTTTGGCAATCGATGGCACCTTTGTGTCGACATGGCATAGGCTACACAGAGAGACTTCTGCAGAAAGACTTCGCATGGCAAAGCTAAACAAAAGGGCTCAAATACAATACACTAGACTAAAAGTTGGCGATAACCTTCCTTTTCTCACGGGTGGGAAATTTTTATAAAGTCTCTCTAATATAGCTCATTGACGTTATTAAATCAATCCCTACTCGCATTACTTTTAACGCATATCTCCGTGTTGAGAGAAAGACAAGACAAAACTCAGAGAAGAGAGATATATAAAAAGATTAATTGGTTATATATATCACAGCTATCCACTGCTGTTACTCTCCATCTACTCCATCAGTCCACTATATGGTCCGAACAGTCGGATTCTTGCAAAATTTGCAAATGTATCCACTACCTGCACGTATATACTAGTATATACACAATTAATATACCAAGAGCCAATCCTTCTATGCAAGAGCATCAAGCCTAGCCTGCAGAAGCTGTAGTGTCGCCGCCGCTGTTTGAAAGCTCGACACCCGGCTTTTCATCCGTCATGCTAACTGGCGACGGTTTTGCCGACGATGAGCTCGAGTTTCTGTCATTCTCAGGCGGCTTTCGTGGAGATATACGGCCATTCTGGGAATTGTCAGTGTTGCAATACAACACACAAGAAAAAGAAAACCCACCTGCTTGGCCCACCTCAGCCCACAACTGTTGCACAGATCGCGCTTCCCGGTCGGCCCACGCCTCCATTCCGGCGTATTGCGAGTGCCACAATTAGTACATGACTTCTCCATTGGCCCTGTGCCCTTCTTCCTCTTGCGCTTTTTCCGGCGACTAATCAGTCCTTGGAGTTCTTCCGCGAGTAGTCGATTGTGTTTCTCTAACTGCCGCAGTTCAAACTGCCAGCTGGAGCTTCGAACAGATTTCAATTCTTCAAATATGTTGTGATCCGATACCAGCGCTTCGTCTTGGTTTCCCAAAGGCAGGCCATGAGAGCCCGCCTCCGTTGACACGGGCTGCGTAACTTGTCCGGATACCTGACGAGCCGCAGGTTTCGTTTGTATGGCAAAACTCGTCTGGTTGCTGGAGCCAGGAGACAGCGGCGAGGCATAGCTGTTTGCGGCTGACTCGGCTGAAGAAAATGTCATCAACACCTGGTTTCGTTGTGGGAGATAGCTGGAGCGAGAAGACTTGACAAGTCGTGTTTGGGCAACAAGATATGAAGGTTTGGTTCCAGGTGTTGCGTCGCCTGGAAATAGAGTAGTCCGCGCCTGTAAGACATGTCCACGTTTATGCCGAATCTCGTGCTTGAATGTTGCCTTGCGGCCTGTGCGGGCGATTTCCAACGCTTTTCCCAACTCGCCGCGCGACTCGTTTCGCATAAATTCCTGGATTCCTTTCCCAGTCATTTCGTCCGAGGTTCTATCGAGAAGAACACGAGCATTTGACGATACGAACAAGAACATGCCCGAGATCGACATCTTCGTCCACAAGTCACTTTCTCCTATACCGCCGACTTCGAGAACACTGGGCCGATCAAGCGTGTACACGGGACGCTCGCGGCCAACAAGAATTAAACACTTGCGTCCCTTTCCTGGCTCAACGTGCAGTGATCCATAGCTTTCAAACCACATATAACCGCTATTCTTTCGTCGAACGCGATATACCACGCTCACCGGCGATCCAACGGTCGTCTGCTTGAGTGCACGGGTAACCGGGGCAATATCGCTGGGGTGGCAGATGGAAGATAACGGTGTTCCTATCAGCTCGTGCGGTTCGTATTCAAGCAGCCGGCGGCTTGACTGAGACAAGTAGAGGAAGAGGCCCTTCAACGACAAGACGTGAATGATATCATCAGCGTTTTCAAGCAACACACGGTCGAGGTACCGACTTGACATGTCTTTGGTGCCTGCACCAATAGACTTCAAGACGGAAGTCACTTCGTTATGACTGATGTTCTTGGACAAACTGTTTTGTGGTTTTCGTGAATCAGGCGCATGCAGAACGTATCGAGCAAGTTGGTCCCGTTGGTAATTAATCGTATAAGACCCATCTACCTCGGATTATACTTAGATACATACAACATGCGACTCAAAAGGGTGACGGAAAGGCATACCGGCATTTCGTTTGGTAACCGCCTGAGGCTGCTCGACCAGGTCGACCTGGAAGCCAACGTAGAATCGATAGTCGGCCGTGCCCCATCGAATGGGAATCATGGTCAATAGGTTCATAAAAGGCTGTCCTCCTTTCCTGTAGTTGATCATGCTGACTTGGACCTCGGAACGGCTGCGGATTTTCTCTCTGAGACGGTAAACAGTGTCATCGTCTACGTATTTTCGTTTAATACCTGGGCCCACTTTTCCATCAGGGGCTTGCAAGAAACGGCAGTTCCTGCCTAATATTTCGTGCTTTGTGTAACCTGTCAGCCGTTCGAATGCATCTGAAACGTACACAATCGGGTCGTCGTGAGACGTGATATCGCAAAGAACGAATGCACAGGACATGTCAACGGCACCAATGTCGATCTCCGGGTTTGGCCTGCTTGCTATCCTAGCCTGTGCACAAGCCACATCAATGAATATTTCTAGCCTCATATAAGACTGGTACTTACAAGAATACTAAACATATCAAAGCCACTGCTAGAGTAGACATTCAGGTATTGAGAAGCAACCTTGCCTCGGCCTGGTCGTGGCACCGCCGACGCGGCAATTTCTAGTTCATGTGAGTATCACAGAGATTATACTGTAGGAATTGTATTTACCAGCAGGAATAAATGGGTTCTGCATCGAAGAGGAGTTATTCGGCCGAGTCGGAAGTTCCGACGTTACAAAGGAGCCCGGATGGAGGTTAGGGCTGATATTTTGGCTCGGACCGGCAAGATGGCCGACATCTACCTGTAAATTTTGGCCACCCAAAGGCATATTGAAGTTTGATGACAGGGCCGACCAGTTCTCCTGGTTGGGCGCGGCTGCGATTGGGCCTTGCATGGAAGGTTGCAGAGTAGGCTCATAGGTGGCAGTTGTGAACATCATGTTCATCGGGGCTGGGCCGCCGTATGATAGAGGCAAGCCCATATTCGGATTCTGATAATTCTGAGAAGCGCCAAAGTCCACAAAGGCAGCCATTGGGTCTAAGCCAGGCGTGTATGTAGAAGGCACATAGCCATGTTGTTGAAGTTGAAAGCGCTCAGCAGCGCCGTCATACATGTCGCCAGTCTGCTGCAGCTGCGAACTGGCATTATTCGCAAACATCATTGCAGAAGACGATGCATCATTGCCGTCGTTGCTGGTGGGCGATGGGCCAAAATGATAACCAGCAGCAGCAGGATTACCGTCAAAAACCATCGAGCCGCTCGGACGACCAGAGCCATGGTCCAGCATCTGATAATTCTGCTGGCTCATGCCGTCATTTGGCTGAGGCGGTTGACCCGGGTTGAACCCAATATTGATGCCATGGCTGCTAGCCTGGAGCGACGACGATGCCGGGACAGCAGTAGCAGCAGCAGCAGTTGTAGAACTCACAGGGTAAGACTGGGACGAATCATGCCGGTCAAAATCAAAGTCTCCCATTTCCATCCCCCAGAAGAAGAAAATTCAGAGGTGTGTGTATAATTATTATATACAGATAGTCGGCAAGGAGGTCTTAGCCCCGCTTAGATGGTGGTTGGCAGATCGATGCCCGCGCACAACGGGACACGTCCAAGGAAGAATGAATTATGTTCCTGCTAATGTGCCGAGAGGCTATCGTGCAAGATATTCATCAGGATTGTAGTCGAAGAAGGGGTTCAAACAGGCACGATGGAGATACAAGCCAGATGGGAATAATAGATGAAAGCCAGTATCAAGAAACCCACGGCCAATTTGACGCGTCCCAGTGGCAAATGCAAGCCGAGTGGAGAAGAGAGAGAGAGAAGAAGGCAAATTATACTTTTAAATTGTAATAATAATATGAAAGTAAAAAGGTAAAAATAGAACAAGTCAAAGACAAAACGCAGGGGAAGCAAGAAAGCGAAGTCACGGACAAGAGTAATAATATTAATCGAGAGATGGAGCTTTGGCGAAAGAGACTCCAGTCGGGAACGGCGGGCGGCCGTGTATCATTGCTCGTACCGCGCGTATTCGAGAGATCTGGGCTCCGCATACACGGCGTTACTTACAGTACGCGCATTACCACCCAGTCGGATAGGGGGCCTTGCCTGTTTGAGCGAGCTTGACGTCGATATGCAGACTCTCGGCCAGTCAGAGCGAGCCATGAGGGAATGGATCGCCCCGCAGTGAGGTCAAAGCTTGAAATCAGGACAGCTCAATACGTAAGTATTGTAATGCACAATACAACGAGTAATAATTCCCTTCAGCAATTGCTCTTCAGTGCATTCTGTACTGCTTTACTTGACTCAGTTACCTACCCCTATGTTGTATGAAAAGTAAAAATCCCACGTGTAAAGCACACTGATCTGCATAGCATACGTCACATTACAGAGACTGTGACAAATTGACAACCCCTTTGTGATCCATCCAAAAAAAGGGCAAAAAATAAAAAAGAAATAAACCCCTCCCTAATATTCATTGGATATTATTCGTCCTCAAGGATAAAATGATAAATTGATAAAAAAGAAATCACTACCTGGCACCTGCATATGTATAACTTTCAATCACATCATCGGCCTTCTCCGGCAAAAATTCATAAGAATAATTAGTAAATTACCCTTTTTATGATTTTTTCCCATTTTCTGTCACTTTGCGCGCACATCAGGACCTGGCCCGACTCGAGATCGGACTGAGCTGTCCAGTCGGGGAAGCTTTGGCCACGGGCTTAGCGTGGCCGGGGAAGCATATCCGTACACGGACTTGTCTACCTGACTAAGGACGAAAGTACGTAGTATAAAGTAGATTACTATTGGAACAGTCGAGTCTGTGCGCGCTGACTGGTCATGTCGGACAGAAAAAGGCAGTACGTACCAATTTTTTATAGGTCGAGTCCAGTCTGTCACACTTGCAGTGTGCACAGTACAACTGTTGTGATAAAACAAATGCGAAGCATATCTATCTATTAAGCATCTAGTCACGTGGAAGTAAACAAAGAAAATCGGAGTCTGCTTTTCCGAGGCCAATCCCCTTACTCAGTGCTAGCGCTTGTGTATGCTACGTACTACGTAGCATTAGTATCAACATGGAATCCTTGAGGCTTGCGTGGCGTCGGCTCGACACGAATCTCGACTGTCCAGGTTTCAATTGTCGCATTATTGGCGAAATCATCTCCTAAAATTATGAATATAATTCCAAAAGGCTCATATAATATGCAGTTAGCTAATGTTGTTGATATGCCATATCACGCTCAACGCGGTTCAATGTTAGCAAAACGCCTCTATGTCTTGATAACAAAATTCTTCAACGCAAAAGACAGTAAAGGACCAAGAAAAAAAAAGGCAGCCAAAAAGTAATGTTCAGGCCAGCCATAGAAAAAAAAGACCAGTTCAGTGACTGGTATGCATCAATTACTGTCATCATGTCAGCTAATATGAACCCGCTTCCTCAGCCGCGGTAAAACTTACTAGATTTCAATCGGCGAAATCTGATCAAGCGTGTAGAGCCAATTACCTCCCTGTTCTTCCTTTTCAAGCCTATTTTTCGTATGTCAGCAAGTCTCCTTGAAAGTGTGATATAAAACCACCCACCAGTCATAAGGCCAGCCAATCAAATGGCCTTGCACCATTTCGAGAAGCTCCTCTGCATGTCGCGAATCAAGAACCCCGTCCGACGGATGGAACCCGCCTCGCGAGCCTCTGGTCATCGTTCGCCGGCGCCGGCGCTGAGAGGACTGCGAAACATTCATGTTGAGAGCGGCCGAGTACCCAACAGTTTGCGGCTCTGAACGATCTCTGCTTTCGGGTTCTGTGGATGCAGCAGGCTCAGATCCAGCATCAGCCACTGCCGTAGACTTTTCGTCTGATTCCTTCAATGCCGCCTTTTCATCGTTTGTTGTCGATGTTTCTGAGACACCGTTGCTTGTTTTCAGTGCATCAGTCCCAGGCTCTGAGCTCCCATCGATTTCTGGTTTCGAAGACTGGGTCACATCCGCTTCACCACCAGACGATTTCTCGGGATCCTGAGCGCTACCCTGAGATTTAGGCGGTGGCTTGTTGCTTTGTGCCTCTGCAAACTTCTCACCATAAGACGTGTACTCTTTGTATTCTTTCCACGAGGTCACCTCGCTGTCGGGCATGCAACGGAACACCGTGCGGTAGATCTTTGTGTTGTTCTCGGCAATCATCTGCCAAATATCGTAGTAGAACACATCGTTGACTGGATCCCTCATGCAGTGTTCATCCACAAATGGCTGTTTGATTCCGGATGCTAAAGGATGAGAGAATTCAGAAGGACCAGCCGGTTCACGAGTTGGCATTACAGGAGCAGTAATGTCACCGTCGTTTGTCTGCGGTAACGCTGGTAACTGAGAAGGGAAACTTTCCAAGCCATCGCTGTTGTTTTCAGTATTACTAGAAGGCGGTGGTGGTAAAGATAGGGCACGGTCCCTTTTCTGAGCTGGGGCTGTCTTCTGGCTTTTATTTGGCTTAGCCAGGGTTCCCTTACCCTCCGAGGCAATGTCTTTTACAAGCACCTCCGTGTCATTGGCAACAAGCTCCGAATCGCGACCAAAACCAACGCCTGCTTCAAGGCCGGTGTTCATTTGATCAGCCCCATTCCCATTAACATCCTTTCGGTGCTCGGTATTCTCCGTAACTCTTGGATCTGCCGTCAGTTTGCGGCTAGATTTCAGGTTGGGATTGTTTGCCTGTTCCCAGTCAACATCGTGGTTAAAGCTGTGCATGTCTTCTGAGCGTGTCAAGAATTCGTCTTGAATCCGATGCCGCCGTTCGATCATCTCCCGCTCGTCCTGTTTTTCGCGCTCCAGAGATTCGGTCTCGACTCGATCACTTTCGTTGCCCTCCGATGCGTTGCCATCGGTATCCCTGCCTCCACGTGATGCCGCTTCTGTTGCCAGTTCGCGTTCAAGCAACTCGTCCACGTCGATACCCAGGTGCTCTCGCATCAACCGCATGCGCAAGGTGTGTGGGAATCGCCCGACGAGGTACGGTTTTTGATCCATCGTAGACCAGATCATGTCCGTGTCTCTGACAATCGCCGCGCATTCCGAGTCGCGTGAACCCAGCATGGATCGCTCATTGATGTTTGCAGACCCTATGATAGCTGCTCGGTCATCCACCACCATGCATTTTGCATGGATGTAGAGCTGTTCAGTCACCAACTGCTTATTCGGACCGATCTTGCCCCATGTTCGTAGGCTGAAAAACTGAATGTAGTCCTCCGGCTCAATACCTTCAGCTCGGAGACGCCCGAATATAGACGTCTCGCCGCGACAGATACTACGGTATTGACACTGCATAATCAAGCGGACGCTTGTGCCACCCTCGGAATCAACCGTGTTCTGGAAACCCGGCATGAGAGGAATAATGATTACCGCACGCCACGTTTCACCATTTCGTGCGGCTCGGATGACTCTTTCGACCAACGCGTCTCCAATCAAGTTTTCAACCTTTTTGCCGTCAATCTCGCAGGTACTGATGAAGAACTGATTCTCAATGTACACAAAATGCTCAGACTGTTCAATCAGCTTGACGTATGCATTCATGATGCTGTGTTCTGTCACATCCGGAGTGCCCGTGGACCATGTACTACTTGAACGCAGGATCTGGACTTCGCAGGTGCCATTGAGGCCAAGGGCCTCCAAGTCAGCGGGATTGAAGTCTGGCGGAGGAAGCAGAAACGGTGTTGGCCGCGTTGGTTTGCGTTGACGTAGAATATAATTCCATCTTTGCACAAAGTGTCGCGTAAGATCACGGGCCGGCTGGCCCACTACATGCATGGAAATGTCATGCCACGGCATTCTTGGAATGACATTGCGGTCGTACATCTCCTCATAAGGTTTATCCAAGTCGTAAAAGTCTTGAACACGGGGGTTGGAGTAATCTTTGCCTGGCCAGAGCTGGCTATGGTCGGCATCTTTTGGCCCGTCGGTTGTTTCAAAGCCCGTGGGCTTATCGTCAGTGAGGAGATGCTGAGGGGTATCCCATCGACCGAAACATAAATCAATTCCTCCAACAAACGCGAGCGTGTGATCGATAATACAGATTTTCTCATGATGAGCCCAGAAGAATGTGTTCTGCCGGAATTGATTGGGTGATCGTTGCACAAAGATATTAGGGTGTAGATCAAGTAGCGAAAACTTTGAGTACTCGGAATCAATAGGGATGGCCGAGTTGATGTTGCGATACATAATCACAAAGACCTTGACTCCTTCATTGGCCTTTCTCTGAAGTAAGCGGTCCAATCTCCACTTCTGGCTGATGGCAGCTGGGCGTCGCATATAAAGCTCCGGACTCAGCCACCAATCGTGGATATAGATGACGTCTTTTGCCTGGTTGATCGCCCGCGATACAAGCCACATATGATCACGTCCATCCACAAGCCACTGGGCGAAACAGCCTTTTCGTACAGGGGCAAAGCTATCAAACCGATTTGGCTTCGACCATGGTGTGTTATCTACCATGAACCGGATTGAATCCTCAAACTGATGCAACTGTCTTTCATTGCGAGCTAGTAGTCGCAACTTTCGCTCGGAGTTTTCAAGCCTTAGTGTGTGGTGCTGAGGATGAGCAGCTGACTCTTTGGCAGACCGAGCAAGGTCTTTAGCATTCTGGTCTCTGAGCCTAGGCTTCTGTGACTGAATCTTGAAGAAAGGATCGACGAGAAAGACATCGTATATATTCATCTCTTCCGGCGAGTCGACACAGACGACGTAGCTGTGGCGCACGAGGAACCATTTAGGCGAATGTCTTCTTTTGATCATAGAAGGTGTGAGGGCTTTGCGGAAATCTAAGCCCTTTGCTGACTGTATAACCAAAAACCCTTCTTTTCCGTGATAGCTTCCCTCAGCAGCCAGGCGAACTCCCAAAGCAGACAGCTCCAGAAATTTGCAGAGTCGGTTACTGTCAGGTCGGAATATCAAGAAGCGAATCATCTTCTGCAAATAGCTTTCAAGTTTCTTCCGTTGCCGTTCAGTATATGACCTCCTTTCGCCAGTGGCTGCACCGCCATCTCCAGCAGTCGCGTCTCCATCCTGTGCAATACTGGATCGACGACGTGTCACTGCAAAAGACGAGCGTCGCTTCTTCATTTTACGACGAGCCTCGGTCCCACTGGCTTCGGCACCTGTTTCATAGCCCCCGCCGTCGTCATCTTCCTCTTCGCGTTCACTGTCGAGTCCGCGAACACCTCGTAGATAAGGGAACGCACTTCTGGGGAAGCGGGGCAGACCAGTATCGGCAGCCTTCAGTTGAATGTACTTCTGGGTACCGAACTGGAGTTTATATTTCAAGTGTAAATTAGCAAAGTCTCTCAGAGTGCGGTGCACTATCCATTTCATGCGAGTCATTCCACTTCCATATTCCAGTTCAATGCGAAAAACTAAATGGCGATCTCCATGATGCGAGTCAATGCGGCTGTCGGTAATTTGGACCTTGAGCTGTTCAAGTAGGATAGGAATGCGCCTGCTTCCGTGTTCATCACGCTGGAACATGCTAGCAAGAATCAAAGCAGCAGGGGTGCCAGAGGTAAGCTCGGCAAGAAGCTCTGCTGATTTGACGTGGTCGACAGTATTTTCTCCCTTGCGCCTCTGACCGATCAGTTTCAGGCCTGCTTTGATCTGACGCCATTTCTGGGCGCTTAAACTTGTGCCTCTCTCCGCTTTATGCCGCCTCCACACCTCTCTAAACCCTTCCTGATCTCCAGAAGGGCTGCCAAAGGCAGTCAGGCGCCGAAAGTTGCTGGGTCTTCTCTCCTCATTATTACTATTCTGGCCATCTTGGCGCCCTCCGTAGGTCAGTCCACGGGCTGTGGACATCCACGCATTACTCCGTTTCCTCCAGTTTGAATCCATATTCAGTCGATCCCGGCCTTCATCCTCAGAGACACCATCACGAAGCTGCGGAGAGAAATCGGCCGTAGCTCTGCGTGGAAATATGCTTGATCCTTGCTGCTGGTTGGATTGATGGTGGAACGAATTGAACGAGAACAGGCCGGGCTGGGCGTTCGCTACTTTGGGGGTTGTTGGAGCAGTTTGCGGTCCTGGAGAGTCCGTGTTGGCCCTGCGTGGCCTCTTGTTTTTCTTCCTCCGTCGCAATCGCAGTCGCTGTTCGCCGCCGCTTTCCTCCCCATCAGCGTCTCCTTCACTCTCTTCCTCTAGCGGGGCTGGGAAACGGAATTCCTCGCGCTCCGAGCCTGGGGTTTGTAAATCTGGGCGAACTTCAGGCGCTCCAGAAACGGTGGCCACGCTCGCAGAGCGGGAGTGCGACGACGGGAAAGACGGCGTAACAGCAAACGCCTTGAGCTTCGTCAAGAGGGATTGTTTCCGGTCCTTGGAGAGGGCATCGTTTTCGTCGGGGGCGAAGGAAGACGCGCGCGATCGACCTTGTTCGGGGATGTCGTTGTCCGACGTATTTTGCGAGAACTGTACGTTGCGTGCCGCCGTGGGTGTCAACGTCCCGGGGAACTGTGACCGTGAATCTTCATCTTCGGCAGGTCCTGGGATCTGTGATGGGAGTTAGCTGGCATTTCCCAAGACGTGGCTTATCGAAAGAAGTTCACCTCTTGTATAGGCTGATCAATCACATTGGTTGTGTATGCGGTGTGATCGAGAGCAGTCTCGCTTTGATCGACTTCAATAGACGGAGTCACAGGAGAGGTGACGTCTGAAGGGCCCTGGCGCAAGGGCTTTCTGGGGATTTTTCCGACGCCGTTATTTTGTGACGTTGGCCCGGACTGAGTCGCGCTGGAATCGGCCATTGTGGGAGACTGCGGCGCTTGGTCCTAACAAGAAAGAAAATACAGCATCAGTCATGGCCTCGTTAGTCACAAGAAGCTGCGTTTTTGCTCACCGATTAATAGGACCGTAGATAGGTTCGTTGCAACTGTTCAAGCCAGTAGCATCATTCCGAACAGCCCTCGAGATGTTGAGACAGAAAGGAAAATAATGCCACCAACTCCTACCGCACGCTCAGCTCTCAGCACCCAGATTCAAAATACGAGTGTATTTCCGACGAACCCAGGCGAAAAGCAGAGCAAGGGCGACAATCAACAGGAACGACCACAACAGGGTCCAGAATAATAAGGAGATCCAAAGCATCCATCATGCGTGTCTAGCCCACCCGCTAACCCGCGCGTGGCCTAATTAGCAGCCGCCACGGTTGGCGCCTGCCTCGGGGGGGTTTCGGGGCCTCAGGCAGCGACGTCCATTTATTGACATACCTTCCTGTGTTTTTCTAGACCAGCGGTTATACAGCAGTCAATTCATCGCTAAACACCTTCTCAAGGGACTTTCTACGTCAAACACCAGAAATACCATTAATTCGAAGAGAAATCGGGATTCTGCGATAGCCGAGGCAGAACTAGTCCCGCATGCAAATGTAAATTGCTCTATAAGAAGATTGATACCAACGATCTCCTCTCAATTTACTCACTCATCAACACCGTCACGGCCATTCAGCAATCATTAAATTCTCAACTTTCGATCTACTGCTCCACCTTCAAGATGGTCTCCTCGATATCCCCATTAAACACCTACAAGGCCCCCGACTCTACACTATCCCAAAGACCAGTGCACATCGCCGGCATCCTGACTACCGTCTTTGGCCTCGATGAACTCCCAAAAGACACTTCCGAGGTGGTTTGTCTATGGCTGATGCATCCGCGCCTCGACACCAAGGAGGATATGGCGGGTGTAGCCACGACGATTGTGGATCACTGGAACCGTAACGCCAACAGCAAACGGAGAGGGCTGATAGCCGTCGCCTTTGACGCGCGGAATCATGGTACGCGGCTGGTTGATGCGCTGTCGAATGAGACGTGGAGGACGGGGAATGAGAAGCATGCGCAGGATATGTTTTCGGTTTACAGTGAGTGAACTTGCTAATCTATGAGTCCTTGAAATGCAGTTTTATGGTTCGTCTAACAGGGTCAGTGAGTACGGCGCGGGATGTATCTCTCTTAATTGATTATCTTCCGGGGTACATATTTCCCACGTCTGAACGGACAATATCAACTCATTTCGTGCTTGGTGTTTCTCTCGGAGGCCACGCAGCATGGAATTGTCTAGTACACGAGCCGCGGATCACGGCAGGTGTCGTTGTCGTAGGAATGCCAGACTATGTGAACCTTATGACAGATCGAGCACGCCTTTCCAAACTGTCTTCATGGACCAAGAGCGACCCTCCTGGTGTAAACTTTCTGGGCTCACAGCATTTCCCAACCAGCCTCCTTGAAACAGTTTCAAAATACGATCCAGCCGCGTTTCTCCTTGGAAACCTGGCAGGAACCGGACCGACAAAAGCAGCGAGTTTGCCTGAACCGTCTCCAGTGGAAAAAGAACAGATAAGATCACGTCTGAATCATCTCAGAGAGAAAAGGATTTTGAGTCTTTCCGGCATAGCAGATAAATTAGTGCCGTATCGTACCTCAGAGCCATTCCTGTCATGGCTGAAAAGGGCCGTTGCTCCAGACGGCTGGTTCGGAGATGGATGTGTTCATTTGGAGGATTTGCGTTTCGAGGGCGCTGCGCATGATTTCACGCCGGCGATGATGAATGAAGTACTGCGCTTCGTGGACGAGTCCATGTCTGCTCTCGACGCACCGACGAATGCAGGAACCGTTCGCGAAGCAAAGATATGATCATGTAGATATTTTATGGTTAATAGACTTTTTTCCGATCGTGCCCTTTGAAAAACTCTTTAAGATCATCCTGAACACTGCGCAAGCCCTTTGCATTCGCACCCGTCACCAAACTCTGCCGAATCCAAGCTGGAAGCTTCCTTTGAATCCGATCACCTTCGTATCTACTGTCAATCATGACGATAGCCGCGTAGTCATTCCTATGTCTGATAGCTCTCCCAATACACTGATTCACCGCTCGCATACAAGAATTTTCGTAAAAATCCCTTCCTGCGGCTTTGGCCACAGCTGTACTCTGGCCCTTTTCAACTGCCCGTTTCTCGATGTGGTCGATCTTGGCTTTCCATACGGCGGAATGGATATTGGGGAATGGGAGGCCGATGATTAAAACTCCTCGACCTAGCTGATCCGAAAAATTGATGCCTTCGGACAGACGGCCGCCGACAACGGATAGCAGCAGTGCGCCAGAGCCAGACTCGACTTTTGCGGAATACTGTTGGAAAATGTCGTCGGCGGCGGCGGGGTTGTTGCTTTCTTTTCGTTGCGATTCGTAGAAGATTGGTTTGTGTTTCTTGATTTGGGACATTACTGAGGGCTCTCTGCTGTTTTTTGGTGGTTTTTTCCATTTCTCGAGGACTAGGTTCAAGTAGTCATAGCTGGGGAAGAAGGCGACGACGCCATCTGGGATGACTGCACATAGGTTGGCTATTGTCTGTCCGAGGTCGGTGATCTTGAGACAAAAGTTAGGCCAGCCTCAAAAATATGTGAAAGACGTCTTGTCTTACCATCGAGTCCGAGTTTCGCTTGTCGAATGTAAAATTGAACTCAGAGCCAAGGCCGCCGTTGCTGAGTATGCGAGCAGTCAGATTGCCAGATGGGATTACATGTCCGAAGCTAAAGGTTTCCAGCTTGTCTGGCTGTACGTAAGAAAATAGGTAATCCGCGTAGTCTGACATCTGTTTTACGAGTTAGTATTCATCATATATTAGAAGGAAAACTCACCGGAGACATGGTACCGCCTGCCAAGATGACTGCGCGTGCCTCGTCGACAATCTCTCTAAAATGGTTCGTAGGGTCCAGCAAGAGATACTTTAGCACGATCCCATCGTCAGTCTTGCTAAAGAAAAGACGACCCTCAGAGGAAGGGTTCATCAGCGAGAGAATAAAGCTTTGCACTTGAAACAAAACCGGCATGGCTGTCTTTTCGCGCCGCTGCGAGCCATTCTTTTGCTGTTCTGTGTGCTCGACATAGCCGTCTACTTTACGAGCAAGCTTGCTTTCTTGCAGGTATCGAGATAGTTTGTACGTGTTGATTTGGTCGACTGCTTTACCTGCCACTAGTTCGGAATACTGGACAATAACTTCGGAAGAGGCGTGTTTTTGGGCTAGGGACTGAAGGTTGTCTGCGAGCGAACTGATCAGTCTGATGACCTGGGTGACATACACCCGGTTCTTGCCCTTGAGTCGGGTTTGGTACTTTCGAGCGTAGGTGGTGAGCTGGAATAGAGCGGTTCGGAGTTGATGGAGTGTGACGGAGACAGAGTGAATGCCAGAAATGGTGTCCATGAGATTGTGCGCCTCGTCGATTATGACAACGTGATCCTTCAGGGACAAGTCTAGTGCTTCTCTGGCAGACCGCTGAAGGAGAAGCTGATATGGCAGCGTGATTATCTATGACTTCGATAAGACAAACACATTATTTTTAAAAATGGGTAATATCAGATCTTACCTCGCTCTGCTTCACTACAGGCCGCGTGGCGTAATACGGGCAAACAGCAAGCTGCTTGCCGAGTTGACCAATATCTTCAATATCTTGAACAGTAGCCAGAGCACGATCCCGGAACTCAGACACGACATTTTCGTTCTCCTTGGACGGTAGATAGCGGCATTTTTTGTCAGCAGCGGTTCCAGGCTGTTGAAGCTCCATGCATCGCTCATTGATGGCCACCGAGTCTCCCAATCCGGCAACTTTGGGGTTAATACACAGCTGTTTTCGAGAGCCCAGACTGAGGTGTTTGACGATTTCCTCTAGTTCGTCACCCTTTTCTTTTTCGTCTGCACCAGGAGGCAAGGGAAGACTGGATGGGAAGTTCACTTTTCGCAGTTCCTGGGCAAATTGGGATAGCTGAGAGTGGGTTCGTGAGCAATAGAATATCTTGGTCTGGTTATCAGCGTCGTCGTCGTCGTTGTCGTTTCGGCCCAGGGCATGGCCCCTGAAGCGTTCTAGCATCGCCACAGTGCTAGCAGACAGTCCTTCAACGTCGCCGTATTTATGGCCAGAAGTTTTTTTTCCTGTTTCTGTGTCGCTTTCATACTCGTCCAATTCAAAGACGCTCTCGTCGGTCTCGACATTGGCAGTCCCTGCGTCCGTTTTCTGACCAACGAGTACGCCACATAAGCTCCATCTTTTTAAAAACATGAATAAATGAATGAATAAGACGCACCTGTTTTTTGCGTGACCTCCAAGGATCATGTAAAGCCTCTGCCTTTTCCTTCTCTCGCCTCACCCTGGCGAGCCGTTTCTCAAGCTCTATCCATTTCTCGGTGACGGCTTTTGTCTTTTCCCGCTTGGAATACTCGAGCATCCAATCGGGCTCGTCATCGTCGGCTAGAATCATGTTAGCTTTATTGCCCTTTTTCTTCATATGATAAAGTCTCACCAGAAGTCTGCTCTATGGAGTCTACAAAAGCCTTGCGCTTGTGGTCCCGAAGCCATGTCAGGGAGGCACAAATCAGACTCAAGGATTTTCCCTTTTGGCAACAGTTAGAAAGGTCGTTACATTAAGGTAAGAAAGCCTTGTATTACAGTTCCTATGCATCAATTCAGACCTCGTTCCAGCGCTTGACTTGTACTTTTTATACATACCTGTAGGAGACTCAAAGATGCCCACTTTGCCTGCTTCCACGCAGTCGTACAGGGCGCGCATGAACTGCAGCTGGATGTCATAGGGCGAATAGGGATGGAAGAAGCGCTGTCTCCGCTCGGCGCTTGAGCTGTCCATGTTTATTTGATTTGTTGACTTTCAGCTGCTGGCGCGGCTGAGTGAGTGGATGCAGGAGATCATGAGCACTGGGGATGCGCAGGGGCAAAACGGCCCGTGTGGACCCATAAAACAGGATACAGCGAGGTACGGAAAATATTGACACAACGACCCTCCAAAGAATCACTATTTGAGTTAAATTAAATATAAGAGATTATATAATTCAATAAAAGATTCATCTTTGAATTTATATCTGTATATTCTTCTACAGATTTTTATATTTGGATAAACATTGGTTCATTGGGTATCGTTGTGCCAGTTAATTTTTGCACCAATTTTATTAATGAAAATTCACTCTATAGTTGAATAATTTACATATTATACAAGACGATCAGCCATTCTCATCAAAATCGTCAAAAGGAAAATTATTCCTAATTCCTTCCTTCTCCTGCACATCCGCGGCTTCAATCATGTTCTCTTTGATTGTCCTAGCAAGTTCACGAGTTGCCGTATATGCTTGCTTCATTAGGAACCCAGCCACACACGTCCACGTCAAGAGTCTTTCTCATCTGGTCCATGATCTCATCCATCTCTTGCTGCTGACGATGCACTTCCATGATCGCTTGAACAGATTCTTCGGAATAGTGTACCGACGGAGATTGATCGAAGCCAACATCTTGCGAGTGTTGAATTGCATTGATCAACTCGGCGTCAAGGCTGATAGGATCCCTTTCCCACGGAGTCCCTGCCTGTTTGTACAGGCGCTGGTATAGAATGGCTCCATTGTCAAAAATAGCATCGTAATGCTCATCATTGTGTCGTAGTGTGAGCGCAGCATACAGGAAATGGTTCAGCCGCCTGATATGCACTTCCTTTGCGGATGCTTGTTCATCTGGGCTTAGCAGCTCAAAGTCCGACGGAAGATTGCGTGCAGGTTGGACGAGTTCCTCGGATTCCGGGTCCCCGTAGTTGTGGAAATCTTTGGGGATACCAGCAGCTAGACAGAGTGGAACAACGGTGGCATGCTGCCAGTCAATGAGCCCAGTGATATCCAGAGAGTCTGATATGAGAATATTATTCGGTTGAAGATCCGGGTGCCGCAGAACAGGTCGATTAAGGGGACTCTCTCGAGGATACCCGAGACATTTCGCCAGCTCTAGATATTTTTTCTGGGACTCAAGATGTGGTTGCGGGGATATTTTCTTAAAACCATGCAGTTCACGATAGAGACGTTCATAAGGCAGACGCGGCTTGGCAGATTTCTGGGTCCATTGTAGTTCTCGTTGTCCAACAGCGCGAAAAATATCATTCGAATTGTACCCTGACTTGTTAGACATTAATACACAACAACTGGTGCATACTTACATGGACTCCTGTGGCAATCAAGTGAAGTTCTCCCTCCATGCCACCAGCTGTAATGAGCCATCGGGCCAATGCAGAACTCCTGGCCTTGGACTTGAACCGGAACCGATTGCGCTCTCTCACTCTCATTCAAATCGCGCGGGAAGTAGATACTCCCATTTGCTGGAAACTGCAGTGCAAAAAGCCTACTCTCTAGTTGCACAATTTGCTCGATAATCTTTCTTCGTTGCTTAAAGTCAAGTGTGAACCAAACATCTCCGAGCGGCATCCCATCAAGCTTCTCCATGATAATATACTCTGCGCCGACGGCATTTCCTGTTGTCGAGGACCATGCATACACTTTGGGCACGGGGATTCCATTTAGTCGCAGGTATTCCAATGTCGCAACTTCGCTTGCAGTGGCGTAGTGCTTTGGGGCTGTTGAAGGGTAGGGCAGTCGAGCTAGAACCTGTCTCCCATCACTGCAAGTCGCTTCAAAGCTCCGGTTGAAGCCACCTTCTGCGAATTTCGTAAAGGCGGTTATGCGTGGGGGGTGAACAGAGGACGCGATTGCATTCTGAAGAGCAGAGACATTAAATCTCAGATACCTTTCTTTTTTCCGTAAGGGTTCATTGTATCTAGAGGAGTTAGGTTCTTTATATCCAAATAACGAGCTCCTCAAACTCACATCCACCTGCCGGAAGTGTAGCAAAACATGTTATCCAGACCGCTTTCTATCGGCCTAGATGCATCTCTAGAGGTTGTCAAATTTCCAAGCCATCTTCTGAGGTCTTTCGTCGAACGCAAAGGTGAGAACTTCGAAGTTGCCCATGCCATTACTCCGTAGACCTAGGTGTATCGAAAGTGGAAGAGCGAGGACATTGTGGAGACCGTAATCACCCGGCAAAGCACTGGAAGGACATTCGATTTAAACTGGTAAGTCTTTGAACAATTTCTGTGTTTGAAGACTCGGGTACAGTAAAGAATGGGTTGTGGAAGATACTGCAGGAGTACCTCCGTCAGCAAAGGCGGTGGCCGCAGTTATAGTATAGGATAACCCGTTAGTAGTTACTACTGCTCCTACTCGACTACTCTAGTTACAACAATGCAGAAAGAATGGGTAAATAATAATATTATCAGCTTGCAAGTTGCTAATTCGCTCCCCACAATATTAATAATATAGTGCCCACGGCTGAACCAGTCCGCTAATAATAGATATGCCTGAATCAGTGGATAATAATAGCTGGCTGGGGCTGGCAGTGTTGGCCATAGCCCCGATGCGACATACAATAATAATACGGGGTATTGAATATTATTATTATAGCTAAAGAGTGAATCATTTTACGTGCAATTTCACGTATGACCATATGACGACACAGCTGAACAAATTCAATGTGGACCAGTCTTCTTGGCCCCTGTGCTAGCTATTATTAGTAGAAGACTAGAAGTACTAAAGTAGTCATGAAGAAAAATCCACGGATGCGACGTGCTGCTAATTATTACTAAGGACTACGTACGTATATGAATGAAGCAAGGGTCGCTGTTTTTGCTTCTGGACACCACAGAACACACTGTTGATACCTGATGCAGCCTTGCATGTCTGTGCATCACTGCATATTAGATTGTTGGAATAAACCACACTGCTAAACTAAAAAACCAGATTACTAAAAGTGATGGGCATCCCCTGACCCAGTCATCCAGCTGCCCCGCGATCCGGTCTGTCAACTTAGCCGCCGGCCCCGTTTCCTGTCTGTCACTCGAGACTTTCTCACCCCATTACACACTCAGACTCAGACTCAGACTCAGAGAAGAGAGCTGCACGCGCAGAGCTCAGTCTGGCATCGCTTGGTGTAACACGGTAGCACACCAGAGCACAGCACATTCTTCGCCGTGCTGCTGAGCATCTAACCCCCTCCAGCCAGCCAGCCAGGCCGGGCATTCGGACACCCGCTTGTTGGCGCGCATTACTGCTGCTATTATTACCAGGACTGTCTCCAGACCATGTACAGGTCACCACAGGGCCGCGGTCAGCCAGGGCCAGGGCCAGGAGGGCCAGGAGGACGACCAGCAGGACCAGGAGGCACGGGAGCCACGTTCTATCCCGGTGGTACAGATGACTTCTACATGCCCGATGTGATTTCGCCCTCTCCCCAACGGTGTGTTCCCTTCCTTTTTACTGTGCCCTTTCTGTGTCTTTTTTGCGTGCTAATTTCTGAAGAGTAATGCCCGAAGTTCCCGAGAATATGCAGGATAATATAGCCCATCTCGAACACGAGGCCCGCGCCTCGCGAGCGCAAAACCCCAACTCGTACGGCCGCTTCCCCGACCGCTCGTCCTCGATGCCTACGTCTGTCTACAGCCAGGATAACAACGGTCCCAGTGGCCAGCCCACCAGCCCCTACAGCCAGCAGGGCTACGAGACCATGGAGCATCCCAATTTCTCCGCGTTTCCCGTCCTGCGCAACCCGCCGCCCAACGTGCCGCCAACCGACGAGCAAAAGGAGGCCAACCTGGAAAAGGGCCGCGTTGCCGTCCTGTCGTCAAACGACCCAGACATGCAACTCGCCTGGGCCCAGGATGCGCTCTCGTACGTGGAGATCGCGACACAGAACGAACTGCGAATGTCGCAGATCCAGCCGGCGCGACCACAGACCCCGCCGGTCGAGCGCCAACTCCGCACAGATGCCATGAACATCGTCTCGTTTCTGGCCGAGCAGCACCATCCGCATGCGCAGTTTATCAAGGGGATGTGGCTGGAGTTTGGCAAGTTTGGGCTACGCGTCGACAAAAAGGAGGCCTTTCGCTCGTATTCGCGCGCCGCTGAGAAGGGATATGCGCGTGCAGAGTACCGCATGGGTATGCAGTTTGAGGGATCTAATGAGCCAGTCAAGGCTATTAGACATTATGAAAAGGGCGTTGCATTGGGCGACTCTGCCTCTTATTACGTAAGTTGACAAGAAAATTGACCAGACAGCACTTGCTGACTGGTATAAGCGCCTCGGTATGATGATTCTTCTCGGCCAGCATGGACAACGACAGGATTATGAAAAAGGCTTGGAGTATATTCGCCTTGCAGCTCAGACCTGTGATGAGAACGCTCCCCAGGGTGCCTACGTAAGTTCCGACTCCGCGTTTGTGTGTGTATGAATATCTACTAAGTGATGTAGGTATATGGCATGCTACTGTCCCGCGAACTGCCTCAGGTCACCGTGCCCGAGCAGTTCCTCCCCATCGATATCAACGGCGCTCGAGTGAATATCGAAAAGGCAGCATATCATGGATTCGCCAAAGCCCAGGTGAAGATGGGAGCCGCGTATGAATTGGGCCAGCTGGGCTGTGATTTCAACCCAGCCCTATCGTTGCACTATAACTCTCTAGCCGCGAGACAAGGAGAAGCCGAGGCGGAAATGGCAATCAGCAAATGGTTCCTGTGTGGCCACGAGGGCCTGTTTGAGAAAAACGACGAAATTGCTTTCACCTATGCTCAACGGGCCGCGCAAAGCGGTCTGCCCACCGCCGAGTTTGCGCTTGGATACTTTTACGAGGTGGGCATTCATGTTCCAGTCGACATTCAGGAAGCACGCAGATGGTACGCCAAGGCTGCTGCGAGCGGCAATAAAGATGCGGCTGGCCGAATCGACAGCATCTCGCGGTCCAAGACGCTTTCTCGCAAGGACCACGAGCAGGTCGCCATTGCTCGAATCAAGTCACAATACGGTAACGGTGGACGAGCGCGTCCGTCATACGGCGAGAGGCAGGCACAGGCACAGGCACAAACAGCCTCGATGGCGGCGCCCCAAGAAGCCCTGGAGATGCCAGACCCGTCACGTATGCGAATCAATGATGACGGATATGCAGCGCCTTACCCAGGCAACGGACAGGGACAGGGCTACGGACCGGGTCCGCGTCCATATGGTGGAAGTCCGCAGATTGCTGAAGCTCGACCTAGCTCTGCATTTGGCATAAACCCCAGCCTCCATTCTCCCACGTTTGGGCCGGGTAGTCCCGGCTACAACCGCGTGCCATCCGCCGGCCCTGGACCCATGGGTTATAGGCAAGGCCCAGGAGCCAATTCGCCCAAGATGCAACCGGGCCCAATGGATGCCCAGGGTCCTCCGCGGTTAGATATTGGCTACTCAGCACCCATGGACCGCCGACGATTGCAGCGGCCCGACACCGGAGGAGGTGGTGGTGGTGGTATGGGTCGACCTCAGGACATGAGTGCAGCCATTCCGCGAGAACGCATGTCGCGAACACCGGACGCCGGACGATCGCCACAGGCAGGATATCCGCCACGCAATGCGTCCATGCCGTCGCCAAACCCGGGTCGACCTTCTCCAGCCTCGACGCCGCGACCTGGTGGAGGACCTCAGGGACCTCCGGGGACTCCAGGATCTTCTGGTGCTCCGCCTAACGGTCCTCCCAAGGCCAACACTGCTCCTGCTGCCGCCAAACCTCCTAGCAAGGGACCGAAGACGTTTGAGGAGATGGGAGTTCCTCAAGGAAAACACGAAAGTGAATGTGTATGTTTTTTCTGTTTTCCATTCCTTCCAGCAAAAATTGCTAACCATTGACAGGTTCTTATGTGATTGATACCCGTAAATGGCCTTGCCTTATATATGCTGCTATACACGACACGTGGGGAGTGTTTCTTTTGTTCTGGTTTCTGGATTTGACGGACTTTCAAAAAACGCTCCGAGATAGAGAATGTCTTTTTCGTAGTGCTTGTCACTCCTCTGACGCTGCGTGATCGTGCTGAGTTGCAGACCTTGTGTGTGTTAAAAACAAAAATAAATGCCAGTGAATAGCAGACCTTTCAATATTCCATCAATGATGTGTATCGTGATGTTCAGCGCCACGTGATATTTCTGATACTCGGCCGCTCCTTCCTCGTGTACATGTGCCCCAACCCTTCCAGTCAGACTTGACTCTTGCATCTCCGTGCAGCAAGAAGACAAAGACGACTGTTGGCAACCATCATGGCCCCGCGCAAGAGAAAGAGCGAGCAAGACGCCCCGGACAGTGGTGAGCGTTTGACATCAATTTCCCAGTATTGGCTAGACATGCAGCTTACGCGCAGGACAGGCGCTCTACTCATTCTAGAATATCTCAGTGAGTGACCCGGCTGATGGCAAGACAGACGTCTGACTCGATTCGTTTATTTTGAAGAGAAAGAAAAGTACGCTTGAAGAAATAGCTGCACTGACATTGGTATATCATGTTTTTAATAACAATCTGCTACCTCTAATACAGCCGTCCTTATTCTGTCTGTAGTTTGTCTCGTGTGTGCAGAAAGACGGGGCTTGCTGACGATGATTATAGGCGATTGATGTCTCCAACAATCTCCACCAAAAGGTGTCCAAGAGTTGCGTTCTCAGCTACAGTTGTCACTTGCATGTATCTACTTGTCTGACCTGAATCGCAGCATTCGCCGTCAAGGCTCTTAGAGAGATGCATGAGCGAAAGGAGATTGAAGGGCGAGCTGCAGGTTGTTAAACACCTGGTTCTTTCGTCACGACTGGCTGAGACTGTCGATAGGAAAACAACTCGTCTACCATGCCCTACAGGATACCAACGACGACTCTACAACCACCGACCTATCCTACGGACAACAGCAGATCCAAGACCTCCAAGATAAAGTCACCGCGTTGAAAATCTCTGAGAAACAGCTTCGCGACAGACTGGCTGCACTGAGCACGCATGTCCCAACGGCAGTACTGCGAGATCAGGTTGCGGCGTTGGAACAGGAAAAGGCGACGTTGTTGACGGCCATCGAGGGCCTGTCTTCGACAGACTGTGTTAGTCTCGAAGAAATGGAGCGGGTGCAGCAGGACTGGCAGAAATGGAAGCGGTTGGTTGAGTCTCGCAGAAGCATATTTCGAGAGTTTTGGGGAAAGTGTACGGAAGTGCTGCCTCCGGATACCACGGAAGAGGAGCTCAAGGTGTGTGTGTCGACAGTTTGTGTGTCTTGTTGTTTGGTGGCTAGCTAACAACTAGAGCAGGAGACACTAGGACTAGAAGGCCGCTTTTGAGAATTTCCAATCGGGTTGTGTGCCCTGGATCTTGAATCTTGAATCTTGAAATGCAGAGGTCACAGGAACCGTGCAGCTAGTCAGTCTGGTGATGAAGTCTCGATCACATGGCGCGACTCGAGCACGACAAGGTCAAGGCGTGCCTTGGATGGAGATGCGGGACGATCATGGGACATGTACATCGTCATAGTCAAAGAACTGTGAAGAATTGTCATGTCAACTAGTATACATAAGTCGTCGTCGCAACAGCTACGATGTACATGCAGTATCTAGACAGCACGCGACACGCAGCATCGCGTCATCGACAAGCGTTCCCTGTACCTGTAATTACTAATTAAAAACCATGCACTCTGCAGAACAACTAATAATTAGCTACTGCTAGTTGTAGCACTAATCTGACAGCCTGTTCCTGGAGCTCTCCGGGCTGAATCGGTTATCGCGCTGCAGGGCCAAGTCAGCGGATCAGCCCACTGCCAGCTGGTAGTTATATATCGTTAATTTCTCTTCAAATTGTGTTCTTCAAGTAGGTTTGGACTTTTGGTCGAGGTATCACTATTCCGTGCTTATCGCAATCAGCCCGTCCAACTAGGCAAGGCTCTTCCCACAAGTCAACCCCACCCAATTCGCCCTTTGCCCCTCCGCTTTTCTTCTATCTCCGGATACGACGACGACCCGACAAATAATCTTGAGAGACAGACAGTAATGTCCCAGGCGCAGCACGCTCCAGCTCCAGCTCTGCACCGCCCAGCAGCAACCTCCAACCCGTCTTCTGACTCTGCGTCTGCGTCAAATGGCCTGCTAGCTTATCAGCATCAGCGAGTGCCCAGCGAGATGAGACCGCGCAATGCTCCTCAGCCTGCCAACGGCCATGCCCGCAACCTGTCGGGCGTCGGCGGAGCAGCCCCGTTTGAGATGGCTGCTCGCAGTCCGCCGAATTCGAGTTCAAAGAGTGAGTTGTTTGAAACTTGTTTTTTCGCAGTGTTGTGCTGAGAGAGAGGTAGATACCAAGCATGTGCCGTGCAAATTCTTCCGTCAAGGAGCCTGCCAGGCTGGGCCCGCCTGTCCGTTTCTTCACTCGACCGATGCCACGATCGAGTCGGCTCCGTGTAAATACTTTACAAAGGTTTGTTCCTTTTGTTTGGGATTGGTGAAATGCATGCTCACGACTTACTTACTCTACTAGGGAAACTGCAAGTTCGGCGCCAAGTGCGCACTGGCACATATTCTCCCCGATGGCCGCCGCGTGAACAGACCCAACTTTGGCGGAGGAGGTGGAAATAATGGAGGAGGAGGGGGAGGTCTTAATCTTGGTGGTCGAGTGAATCCACAGGCTTTTCATAGCCAGGACTCGGCGCTCACAAACTCGGTTCTATCGCAGCAGCGCATGAGCGGCCAAGACTCGCGGTTCGCGTATCAGTATGCTGGGCAAGATGATTTGGCCGCGGCTCATGGCCTCCAGCAACAGCCGTTTGACTCGTTGGGTGGTGGGCCCGATGGAGGAGCAGGAGGAGGGTTGGTATCAGACTCCAAATACGGCTCGCCCGATACCTCGCCGCCAGCAGCATTGACTCTGCGCGACGTGCAACTCCCCGCGTCCTTTGACAGTCAGGGTATCTCGCACATGGCGCGATACGGCCCTGTTGCGGCCTCGGTGCCCTCGCAGTTTGGCCTGGACCTGGCCTCGCCACCGACTCAGCGCGCTCCGTCAGACGCCCTGCGCAATCTCCGCGATACAGCGTTTGCGTCGGATCTGCGCCGGCCAACCTCGAATTTCGGCTCGTCGCCTCCAGCTGTCATGATGGACGAGTCGTCGATGCAGTCTCGCTTCTTGCATTCGCAGAGAATCATACCGCGATCCAAGGTTTTTTCCGCAAGCGTACCACGCCCCAGTGCCCTGGATGATTGGGATGATAACTTCGCCATGGAGGAAGACTACCTCCCCGGCAGTCTGCACGACGACGTCCTCACACCACAGGAGAAAATGCGACGTCTCTCACGCACCGAGCACGAGCTAAGCTCCAGCCAACGAGACCCCAGCGGGTTGGGCATGACCGGCACCAGTGCGAACAAAGTCGGATCCCCGCTGGCCTCCAGCCCGTCACGATTCGGTGCGCTGTTTGCGCGCCAACGCCAGAGGAAAGAGGAAGAAGCCTCGTCGTCGCTGCACCATGTGGGATCTCCGTTGCGAGAGTCCTCGTTGCATCTCACGTCAAGCCCCAGTCTTCGACCCATTGGTAGTCGTTCTGTCTCGGGCGATGTGTCGCCGTTTGTCTCGAGTCCTGCGCGCCAGTCGAGCATGTCTATGATCTCGCAGCAGCTCAACAACATGTCCCTACACCCCAGCTCTGCACGCCAGCAACAACAGTCGTCCACTTCCTCAGGCCTTGGCCTTGGCCTCGGCCCTACCAGTAACGCGCGCACCGCCTCGTCGCCCATGACATCCAGCCGCATCGACGAGGAACAAGGCGACCTGGTGTTTTCAATGGAAGAAGAAGAGAACAACAAACGAAACAGTCTGGCCTGGAACTCGTCATCAAACAAATCCACTTCGTCGACGACCGAGGAGACGCCATTGCCGAATACGTCGTCGTCGCCGCATGACCTTGAATATCAGCCATAGACAACCGACACCGCTTAGAAAAAAGAAACTACAGAATATTTTGATTTTTTGGATGGGTTTTTGAACAAAAAAGAAATGAGAACCGAAAATTGGCGTTTTTTACTGCTTTTCTTTTCTTGTTGCTTGTTGCTTGTTCGTTGGGTTGTGGCGCATTTGGAGAGTGGAATAATGGTTCATATATATTGTTTTCTTTCTTTTCTGGTCATTCTCTTTCCAGTTCACGGAATGGGAATGGGACATTTTGTCAAATATAAACCGGGTCAATACTTTCGATATTGTGGATAGCAAATCATGGCAAGGCGTGCAGTGTTTCTTTCTATATCAATATGTTCTTCTCTTTTTCAATATTCTAGTCAAGTGTACGCTAAATGAATAGACCTTTTTCTAGTCTTTACTCGGAGTTGACGTTTAAACGTAGTCCCAGTCTGCTTTCTATATTAAACCCTGAACGAAGAAGTAAAGACATACTGTTTTAAAAAAAACCTATTCTTACACAAACGAAGGTAAAGGGAAAAAAAAAGAAAAACTCCTCCTAATTAACATCCTCCAAATAAACTCCGGCACGCTTAAAATCCGCATTCCTCGGCGCCAAATCATCAACAGACTGCGCATTAATATGCATCACAAACCCGCGTGCGTGCCGCTCTACCTGCGCGTTTCGTTCGTGTTGCTCGCAGTCGGCGAGTTTGATTTGTTCGGCGTGTGTGGAGTCTCCGTATAGGGATTTGTAGAGGTGGTCGGTGCCTGCGGAGATTTGGTTGGCTAGGAGAGTGGCGGTTTTGGTGCGGAGGGCTGAGAGTTTTGTGTTCAGGGATTGTTCTTGTTGTTTTTGTGGTTGGTCGGATGTGCGTGGGCGTTTTGGTTCTTGTGAGTCGTTGTTTTGTGTTGTAGCAGCTTCTTCTTTGTCCCGGAGCTTGCGCTTCTTTTCTTTAGCGGCCTTGGCGGCGAGATATTTCAGTGAATGGCTCAGTTTTGGGTTCGTATTGGGGACGATATCCAGCGGCGGAGTTGAGAAGAAAAGGACGTGTCCGCGGTCGTCGCTGTGGAATTGCTGCCGGATATCTGCTGGGATTGCAGCGTTGGCAATGTCGCTCAGATGAAACACCTCGACAGGCCGTGGAGCATTGGGATTATACGCTGGAGCAGCAGCAGCCACAGGCGGACGATTGCTGCTGGACGCGTATGCTGATGATTGTGCTGGCGCATACGGGTTCGTCTGGCCTGGTGTTTGCTGAAAGGCGCTGAGTGATGGCGGCCCTGCAACGGGCGTGGAATACGCTCCTGGGCGTGCTTGAAGGGCCTGATAGACGGGTACTGGACTGGGTACTGCGGGGGATTGGTATTGCTGTGGAGGCACCGCGCTGGCCATGTTTGGCACTGCTGGAACAGGAGCTCCCATTGCTGGAGACCGCACTGGCGCTATAGGCAAGTGTAAGCCCATGGGGGTGTCGCTGCCCTGGCGCATTGGAGGTTGCGGCATTGTGGGCTGCTGGGGAAGCGCGGCCGGCGGATGCATGCTGGGAGGAGGCGGTGACGGAGTGGGCTCCGGGGGTGGTGATTCCTGGCAGGATTAGCAATTTGGCATAGATGACTCCGTATATGTTTGTAGAAACTCACGTTCTCGTCGCGCGGGCGGCAGTGCACGGCGCCCACCAGCGGCGGCGCCTTCTCAGCTCCCCAAGTCACCTTGGGCAAGTCGTCCGTCTCTTTGGCGCCCTCAGGCAGCAGATGCTTGATAGGACTCGGCACTTTGCGAATGCGCCGCGGCGCGTCAAATAGGTCCATTTCGTAGTCCTTTTCGCGCACCTCGTCTGGGAGGCAGCTGGCCCACGTTTTGATCTTGTTGAGCTTGTGTTTTTCTTCGTTGTACCGCGCTTCACACACGTACACCTCCTTGTCTGGCGGGAATCCGCGCGGTCGACCCCGGTTATACCGTGTGAAGAACATGACGAAACACCGGTCAACAACCTCGTCAATACGGTGATCTCGGTACTGGCCGGTCTTGACGACTTCGTTGGGGAAGAAATGCTTCTCAAAGTGGTGGACGGTCTGTTCAGGCCGATAGTACCAGCAGGCGTTCACCCATTTCTCCCCCTCAGCGTCCTGCCAGGTCCGGTATATCTGGGCGACAATTGGCTTTGTCACGTCGTTGGGATTCTGAATATGGATCCAGTCGCCGACTTTCCAGAGCTCGCCGTTGTGCACGATTCCTTGGGGTAGAGGCAAGCGCCCGTCTTCCATGACATATTCGCTGTCTGGCTTCTTTTTCTCCTGTTCGGCGAGTTTATGCGCTTCGATTTGGAGGTCTTCAGCGTCCTTGAATAGCTGACTGCTCGGTTGATTGTATGACTTGGCGTTGTTGAACATCAGATCGAGATCGCGCATGAAATGGTCTATCGAGTGGTACTTCTTCCGCTTGAATTTCCGCTTGATGAGGTCGATAGCCATGGGCTCTCTAATCTCCATAAAGTAGTCTGGGTACATGGCCTTGTCCGGGAGTCTTTCGAAGTGAAGAACCTTGAGCTGGCCGCTTGGGTCTTTAAATTTGCGGATGCCCTTCAACACAGCCTTGATTCGAGCCTCCATTGGCGTGTCGACTCGAGGCGGCCGGCCTCTCTTTTTGCGGAATTCCGTATCATTTGGACCTTGTAAATCGTCTTTTCTGCCCGATCGTGGCCCTCGTCTGCGCCGTCGCCGGCCCCCGTCGTCGGAATCATCCATATCTTCGTCGTCCTCGTCGTCTTCATCATCGTCGTCATCTTCTTCTTCTAGAGGCAAGGGATCGGCTTCTGGGATTTCGCCCAGGTCTGGCAGCTCCGCCATCTCGGCTGTGATGACGCCGCTGTCAACGAGCTTGGCGAATTCGGAGACAAACACGTCCTGACAAGGTTAGAATCCTGTATTTTGTGTTGTTGGACGAGTCCTGTTGGGCTAAAAGTACCTTGATGACAAGCGCATCGTTGTAGGCTTGAGATTCGGGTCGGTTATATGTTTGCGCATTGTGTGTGATCTGATTCAGCCGTCAGAAGGAGCTTCCTTTGCTGTTAGACAGGGGCTCTTACCAACGCGCAGTCGCGGACAAATTCCTCGAAACTGAGGTACTCGCGTTTGTTGATTTTTTGCTTAAGGATGCTCAGCGCCATTGGCTCCTTGATTATATCGTAGTAGTCGGGGACATGTCGTTTATTCACGCTGCGCTGGAACAGTCTGGAAGGGTCATGGCCACTAGTAGAGAACAGAAGCATTAGCAAATGCGCGCGCAAAGTTTCCTTTTTTTTTTATATGTAAGAACGCACTCCTCTTCTCGATAATCATAAATCGCAATGACGACGTCCATCATCGACCGCCACTGGTCTTCAGTGACTCCACTGGCCTGGCCCTGGGAGACTACTGCGCGGTCCTTGTCGCCATCGTCGCCATCGTCGCCTTCGATCGATTCGACGGGCTCCTCTGCTTGAGACTGAGCGGCAGGAGCCTCAGCAGTGGGCAGTTCGGTTTTGTCCTCTTCAGACATGCTGAGCTTCGGGTGCGCCAGATGGAGAAAAGGAGGATGTCAAGGCGATTTGCACGTTGCAGGTCGAGAGCATTGAAGACGGACGCGCGCCGGGAGAATGTGGGGCCAGTCGGAGCCGCACCAGCCACACCTGGTCTTGGCTGCACTAGCCACATTGGAGATGTGTCTGTAGTCTTTGGCTGATCCTCGGTCAACTCTGTGTATAGACTAATATGTGCTGTCAATAACAATCTAGAGTTACTGTTGGCTTTATGAACGATAGGTAGCAGTCATTTTGTTAAGAGACATTGATTCGTGGGGGTTATCCATCAGTTACCTATTCGTTCGTTCATAAACTTCTATGTCAAATTCAAATAACTACTCCATGTGGAAGAAAAATTATCACTAGATCCTCTCAAAAACCTAGCGACAAAAAATACTCGGAGTAACGGGGCAAATTGTGATAAGAGCATGTGGCACGGCTCTGATGTCATGAGCAACGCGGAGAGACCCCTCGCCGCGTCTCCGCATTCTCGCTTTCTCTCCTCCCGAGTATCTGGCCACAACCGTTCCTGGTAAGATTCATATCAAAGTTACGGCCACATCGCTCGACATTGGAGATGAGAGTGAGAGTCCGCGGCCCAAACGGGCAAAGCACGCTCACGCTAGAAGCCACCGCAACAGTGGCTGACCTGTCTGCCCTCATCACAGAGCAAACAGACCTTGGCTCGTTCGACGTCAAATACGGCTATCCACAACCACAGCCCTTTGACCTCAGCCGATATGAACCAAGCCAAAAGTTGACCGACATAGATGTAAAGCTCAACGGCGAACAGCTTATTGTCAACAGCAAAGAGACGCCCGCACCGAGCAGCGGCGCAGACGACGCCACTATCATACACAAGGCAGCGTCGCCCGCAACAGAACATAAACCCACCAGCACCACAACAAAGGCGGAGGATGACAGTGAGGCACCGGAAGTGCCATCTGCTGAACACGCGGGGACGGTAGTGCTACGAATCATGCCAGACGACAACTCGTGCCTCTTTCGAGCAGTGGGCAGCGCCGTGGTAGGCGGCATGGACACCATGACCGAATTACGATCGATCATTGCGCAGACGATCCAAGCGCAGCCCGAGGAATACCCAGACGTGGTGCTGGAGAGGAAAGCAGACGACTACTGCCGGTGGATCCAGAGCGAAGATGCCTGGGGCGGCGCCATTGAGCTCAATATCCTCAGCAAGCACTTTGGAGTCGAGATCTGCTCGATTGACGTGCAAACACTGCGAGTCGACCGGTTCAACGAGGGCCAGCCAACCCGTTGCTTTGTCGTCTACTCGGGCATTCATTACGATGCCATCGCGCTGTCGCCATCGGATCCTCCCTTTACGCACGCCTATGCACCGCCGGAATTTGACACGCGAGTGTTTGATGCACATGATCCGGTGATTCTAGAAAAAGCGCTGGACCTGTGTCGCATCCTACAGAAGAAACATTACTACACGGACACGGCGACGTTTCGCATCAAGTGCAACACATGCGGGGGGCTGTTTGTAGGCGAAAAGGGCGCGACCGAGCACGCAACGAAGACGGGGCACTATGATTTCGGGGAAGCGGGGTGATACATACTAATAAACATATATAACAGATCTATATAACTACAAAACATACAAAGTCAGGATGCATAAACATCGGTACTTACATTGTATATATGAAAAATACACGTACGGTACAATACGTATGGAAAGTGAAAGATAAACGGTGAGGGGCGATCGGCCCTCGTGCGGCGCTGATTGGCTGCGGGGGCCCCGAGTGGAACCTGGACAGGGCCGCCACCTTCCCGTCTCCAAAAGTCATGATTGCTCCGCGACAACCAGAAACATGGCTTCTTCGCTCTCTCCTCTACGTGCGGCCTCGCTGCCTGTTTCTGCCTGTCTTTTGTCTTCCTTCAGTCTGTCTAGACCTTTTTCTTAGAGCCTCGAATCGCCAGATTTACGCTCGTGACACCGAGTGTTTTGCCTAGCGGGCACATCAACGTCACCGCCAGAATTTAAAGGACTAGTGCAAGGACCACCGACTTTATCTGCATCGACCTGCTAGAGAGCTGGCCTCTTTCTGCTGCGGCCATCCATCTATCTGTGTGCTTTCATCTCCCCTGGACATTTTCTGCTGTTGTGCGACTCCACTCTCTAACTGTTTGTGTTGCTATAGCACTGCTCCTGTCACCGACCGCCCACTGTTGGAAACAAACCAACAATATCATCCCGAGGCAAAATGGCTGCCAGCACCGACGCCAAGTCTGGTGCTGCCGACCACGCCCAGGACGACTCCTCCAAGCTCAAGACGTTTCTGAGCATCCTGCGCAAGTACGGGCCATGACATTTCACTTCACTTTCTTAGCACACCAGAGCCATCACCAAACACATATATTACCAACATCGTATCGTTGACCGCCAGGCATATGCTAATTCCATCCGATCGATTGCCACAGATTCGTTGGAGTCGCCGACATTGCCTCTGTTCGCTTCTCGCTTCCAGCACAGCTCTTGGAACCCACTCCAAACCTTGGTATGGCCAGCAATTAAGAGATTTGTCGACATAAGCTGATGTGATCATCAGAATATTGGAACTATCTGGATCGACCCGAGACATTTGCTAGGTAGGAGTCTGATATACAAAACAATGAGACCGGTCCTGCTCACACACTGTAGTATCGGAACGTCGGACGACGAGTTAGGCCGCATGCTCGAGGTTTTGCGGTTCTGGTTCACGAAAGATTTGGTAAATAATCTTGGAATCGTCTATACAACGCCCCATTGACCAAATGGACCAGAAATACATAAAGGGCAAACCGTGCAAACCATACAACTCCACACTGGGGGAATTCTTCAGGGTATGTCAGATGTTGACTCTACTTTGTACATATGCACTAAACGCTAACCCTCACTTTCGTTCCAGGCTCATTGGGATGTCAATGAGTTAAGCCAGCCGATAATCGAGGGAGCTAACAAGGCGAATGGGACTGTTTCCACAACTGATACCAACAACGTGCCCGCTAAAGTCTGTTATATCACCGAGCAAACTTCTCACCACCCGCCAGTGTCGGCATTCTACATTGACTGTCCGGAACGAGGTGTCTCAGCGCGAGGATTCGACCAGATTAGTGCAAAATTCACCGGCACAAGTATTCGTGTCGGCCCAGGCCAGCACAACCTGGGCATCTTTGTCAACTTAGAAAACCGCGATAACGAAGAGTACCAGCTTACGCATCCAGCAGCTCACCTGGGAGGCCTTTTGCGAGGCACACTGTCTGTCAGCGTCGCAGACACCTGCTATGTGACCTGCCCGAAGACTCGCATCAAGGTCATCCTCCATTATCTCGAGGAAGGTTGGGTTGGTCGAGCCCAAAACCGTGTCGAGGGTGTCATTTTCCGGTATGATCCAGCCAATGACAACAAAAGTAGAATCAAAGATGTCCCACAAAACGATGTGCTAGCACGCATCAATGGGTGCTGGCGTGAGCAACTATATTATACCCTACCAGGCTCATCGGAGCAGAAATTGATCATCGACCTTGTCCCGTTACTCCCAATGGCCAAAGTCGTTCCTCCCGAAGAGCTGCAACTCAGCAATGAGTCTCGAAAGTTTTGGTCACAGGTTACCGCTTCCATCTTGGATAAACAATTCAACCAAGCGACCAAGTATAAACAAGAAATTGAAGAGCGTCAGCGAGAAAAAGCCGCTGAACGAAAGGAACGCAACGATCATTGGAAACCCCGATTCTTCACCGGCACAGTGACTCCTCTCGGAAAACCAAACCTTACCGAAGAGGGCAGGAAAGTTCTCGATTTGCTTCACAAGGGAGAGTACAAACTCGAAGAAAGCGCTACTACCGCTGCATAAGCTAGATGTCCTTACGAATTATCTATACAATTATTGCTTTTTCCCCTTTAAACGGTATATATGCGCCTGGGCAGTGGGCACACGAGCCCAGCATGTGATTGATTGCTTCAAGTTTTCCCGTGCATAGAATTACAGGCGTATTCGTTCGTCAACATCATTCATCATCATCGCTGTCATTATTGTGTTGGTTGGATTGATTACATCTAGTTTTTGCGATATGTTTTCGTTTTGTTTTCTTTGACTTGTGCTTCTGATAGACATGAATCGAATACAGTTATGACAAGACTATCTTTTAGCATTTGAAATGTTACTGGATGGATTGAAGCTATTCATTATTGAAGAATCATTAAGCATAAACACAAAGTTAATAAATATATACACATAGAGCCCGGTATTCCCAACACCATTACCCCATAACAGATTTCATCATAATAATAATAACATCATAAAAAAGAAGCTGAACCAGTTCATGCATTCGCAGAGACAACTCGGAATCCCGCCCCGACCGTTTTTGTGATTTCCTCGTTCTTGTGTGGAAGCAATGACAGCGCGTACGCAACGTCGTTCCACTGTCTTTCTGTTTCGCAGCGGGGGAGACGCGCGGCGAGTTTTTCTGCGAGTTGTTTGGCGTGTTTTTCCTGCAAAGAATAGCGTCAGTATACATATACACAGAGATGTATGGAGAGTTTTTTTGAGGGAAAGGCACACCTTTTCAACAAATCCAGCAAGGAATTTGACAATGCGTTTTAATGCGCCTTCTTCGAGGTTCTTCTCTGAACTCAAAAGACTGAACATGTCCACAAAGTGGTTGTAGACTGCGTTGTCCTTGGTGGCAAGCTCCGTGAAAAACATGCGCGCCAGGTCGGCGATCTTCTTGTCTTCGTCTTCCAGACACTTGGCCATTTCGCCTAGCTGGCCCTTGACTTTGACTTGTCCGGCGAGAATCAAAAAGGTCAAGGCCATTAGGCATGTTCGTTTTACGGATGCGTCTCCGTCGTTGAGTCGACGGTAGAGGAAATCAGTGTTCTCGTCAATGAGATGGTTGAAGGACACGGCCATGTCGCCTAGTGCAATGACGGCATTGCTGCGGACAATGGGGTCTTCGGATCTCTCCATGATTGTGATGAGAAGTGGGAGGTTCTTTTCACAGTACTCGGCCGAGACGCACATCAGTTTTGCCATGCATAACGTGGCCGCGGCTTGAAGGTTTTGGTCAGGGTATGCGTTGTTGTTGGCGCAAATTTCAGTCACTAGAGGCCCAAAGTTCGTCAACAGTGAGCTGTCTCCGTAGAGGAGCTCGCGTTCTCGAATGTGGGCCATTGCTTCTGTGAAGTCGTCTTCGGTTGTTCCACCGATCAGATCGAGTTCGTTGTCTTCTGTCTTGTCGTTTGCCGCGGCCGTGGCCGGTTTGTTTTTTTCTTGCTCTGCTTTGTGTCGTTTAAAGTCAAGTTCGCATAATTCAAGATGAACAATTTGCTTGATAGCAATATGGCCCACGATAAAGAGTAACTGAGAGAGCTCGGAAGATGCTGGCTTGGCTTTGACTGTCTGGCTATCACTAGATGCAGTGCCTGGTCGTTGTTCATCCCCTTCCATTGTTGTCTGGTTGGGAGACTGGCGTGGATTGGTCTGGAAAACAGACCTGGTCTTTCGTCGAACGATATCTGAACAGAGGACATCTGGATGTTTCGACAGCGCGTAAATAGCACCAATCGCCTGTTCCGCAACTCCATACCATTCTTTGCTGTCGTCGACGATCTCTGTGATAGCTGCTAGTTTAGCCAAGACTGGATGGTCGTTGGTCAGCTTCGCCACACCGGTTTCTTTGCTCTTCGCCTGTCGCCCGGGGATCATTCGCCGCAAGGCAATGCATGTGTACCTTGCGAGGACCAAGTCGGACCGACCAAGACTACCAAGACCGATTCTGAGCATTGCTTCTATTTCTTGCACGACGATCTCCGGGTCGGCAAGTGCGAGCATTCCGAGGACAATGATTGAGCCTCGTCGCTGCGTCTTTGATATCTCTCTTCGCTGTACGCTGTATATTTGCCATAGCTTTGTAACGACTCCTTCAGGAACGTGACCAGATTTCATCATGGTGCTGAGCAATTGCTCAAGCGAAGTCAGCTCCGCTGGTGTGGAGCCAAATGTAAGACTGATCATATTGCGAGCAATGTAGTTTGCCGCGTCATTGGCACTGAAACTGTCCGGAGCATCGAAGAATAGTCCCTTGTAGCAGTCGATCAAATGGGTCTGAACACCTTTGCCTTCGTCGCTGTTTCCCTTTGTCCAAATCAAACGCAGCATGCGTCGGATTCCTACTCTTGCCGTCTCGACTTTGTATGCATCGATGACCACAAAAAAGTCCATAGCTTCGATAACCTCACTCTTGTTTCGAGCCGAGAGCAACTGACAAACGTTCTTTGAAGCTGAATGTAAAACGTTGATGAAGCGAATCGCCTCAAGATAGTATTTCCTGGTCAGCTGCAATCTTGCGAGTAGCTCCGAGGTTGCAGCTTCCTCTGCAGCCTTTTCCATGGCTGCAGCTCTCTGCTCGTCAGTCATCTTGGGAGCTTTGGAGGGAGTGGACGGAGTCTCATCCTCCGGAAGTTGGGTGGCATCATCCAAGAGCTCTTCATCGATCTGGGTTTCTCCCAGGCCTGGAGTTTCGGGAGGAGGCTTAAGGGTATCCAATTCTGTCTCGACAGCTTCCAACCGAGCCGCCCAATCTTTGTATGCCAGTTGACCACCATGCATGACGCTGAACGGATGAGTGGACACCAACTTAGCCAATAGCTTGATGGAATTTCTTCGCACGTTGCTGCTTCTATCTTCGAGGCTCCTTGCGGCTAGTTCGGCAGCGGTCTGTCGTCGTTTCGGGAATTTCTGATCTAGGTCACAGAGTCGCATATAAACCTGGATTGCTCGACAACGGCAATAAGGATTGATATCTAAGAAGCGCTCCTCGAGAACGTCGAAAAATGCATTAATTTGCGATTTGGAGTTTTCGCCCCTTTCATCCTCTTTGCTGAGGTCTGCAATGAGGTTGCCGCAAACTTCAATAATAGCGCATCGCACAGCATACGACTATGGCTAGTCAGTTTTGTTCGTCATCCTATAGATGTTGACTAGCTTACCTCGCTATCCAGTTGCTTAGCAAGAAGAGTCATTTGCTTAATTACAAGTCGAGGCGCGAGTTCCGACAATTTGACTATAAAGCTTGACACTGATTTAGGGCCTCTTGTGTCGTTAGAGTTGAATTCTTTGTTCGCAAGTTCCCTTTAAAATATTAGCAAAACGTTCGGCGTAATTTGACTGTTATCCAAACCTTAATATTTCATCTCCTAGCTGTGTGTAGTCGTACTGCTCAGAGAGGATGTGAAGAAACTCGGCCATGGGCTCGGACAAGTGTTCGAAATAAGTCAAACTTTGCACAATAGATGTTTGCGCTCCTGTATACCGTTAATACAGCTCCACACATAGCGAATCTGATATGGCATACCAAAAGCATGTCCATGATGCTTTACCGCAATACACAAGACCTTGAAGGCGTGCATCCGAATCGGCATACTTTTAACTCGCTGCTCATTTTCCAATAGCAGATATATGGATCGTGTGAAAAGGTTGACAAATGTGTCTCGGTCGGAGGTCGTGAGGAAGATCTTTCCCAGCTTCAATTTCAACACTTTGCACATTGTCTCCATAGATATCTGGATTTGCGCCGTCCAATCAAAGGTACCGTCTTTCGAGTTTTTCGATTTGCCGGATTTCCCAGCGCGACGTACGGGGGCTGCTGTTGCTGGTTTTTCGGCTGCTTTGACTTCGACGGCGGATAGGGCCCACTGGAGTAGGAAGCCATACATCTCCAGCAATTTCTTGTGGTGCTGCACGGCCTCTTGTTCGTCTGCCTCTAGATCGCTGTGGACAACATCGGCTTCCATTCCAAGTCCCGACACAATGAGATCCAGGATCTTGCTGAGGCTTTTCGACGGTAGGACGACTGGGTATCTAGGTGAAATTAGCTCAGTTCCGCTTTCTCCCTCGATCATAACAAAGCCGCATGCTCACTTGAGAAGTATTTGAAGCGAGTCAAAAAAGGAAGCGCGTGTCAGCGCTTCAGGATTCTCTGCGATTCCATCGACAATCGGGTTGATGACGCCGTCCACCAGAGACGTCGAAAGCAACTCGGTCTCATTTTCGCAGTCAAAAAGTTCGGGATCGGCGTCCGGCGTGGGCACAGACGTGGGGTCGCTGAGATAGTACTTTAGCGATTCATTAATGTTGAAATCTACCCTGTCCTCCATTTTGGCGAGCGCGACTGTGTGGTGTGTATGCGCCAAAGGTGAAGCGTGGACGGAGGAGAGGAAACAAGCGGGGGAAGTTCCGTGTTGTGTTTGTGTTTTGCCCTTTTGGGCTGCTGAGGTCAGCGGTCTTGGCGAGGGTGGTCTTCGTAGGTGGTCGGTTTCACGCGTCAGTCCGGTCGCCAGACGGCCGCTATAAACCTGCAATAAGCAGTGGCCGATGAGAAAGCTGCAAGAGCGATGAAAAACAATGGTTTGCGTCGTCTGCCAGGATTGAGGAAGGGAAGAGAAGTGACGGTGTCGTCCACGCATTGTTTTGCTGCCGAGTTTGGCCGGGGTTCACCGCCTGCCGCATTCAACGGCGTCTCCATCGACTCTGTAAAGTGTAAACAACGTGGTTATCGATACTAGATTAAAAACACAACAATAATAGTAAACAACATCTGGACGATGGCAATTACAACACATTCACACAGTCAGTGTCCACCGCCATTGCTCTTGAGAACACGCTCAACGCTAACCAAGTGAAGGCTGGGCACCTTATCGCCTATATTGCTAAGTCTTAACGCGTCGCGATTGAGCCCTTGCAAGCTCGTTTTTCGAGCTGTCGCTACCATGAATTCTGCAACCGATCAAACCGAAGTGTATCCGGATAACCTTGAAGATGACCAAGATAGTTACACCGATGAGCAAAAATCAGACGAAAGTGAGAGTACGCGGCCTAGCGACATGCCCTCCAAAACTCGCCATTCAAAACATGCCCATGAAGAGGAGGATGGAGAAAGTGTTGATGAATCGGTCAAAGAAGATATGCAGAAGCTGGAGGATACTTTCCCAGGAGTGTCAGAACGATTCCGCTTGATCAATCGGATTGGTGAAGGTAAGAAACCTCGGTGTTGTCATAGAACGCCAGCTAACAGCTCATTAACAGGGACGTTCTCCACGGTTTATAAAGCAGAGGATCTTCTCCACGACTACTATGAGAATGACTGGGCTCAAGATGCAGACCTCCACGATGACCATTGGGAAAATCCACCGTCGAAAAAGCGTCGTCTTGGAGAAAATACCTCTGGAGATGAAAAGAAAAAACCGCGATACGTTGCGCTGAAAAAGATATACGTCACTAGCAGCCCTCTTCGCATTCAGAATGAATTGGAGTTGCTACACGATCTTCGAGGGTGCCGGTCGGTATGCCCGCTCATCACAGCTTTCAGGCACCAGGACCAAGTGGTCGCAGTCCTCCCTTTCTTCCGACACACAGACTTCCGCATACAATATCGCACGTTCATGGTGGCTGATATGCGCCATTATTTTCGATCTCTATTCTCTGCTCTTGCATCCGTTCACAAACATGATATCCTGCATAGGGATATCAAACCTACGTAAGGGAATGCTTCAGTTTCAACTGAGTACTTACTAACCATCACTAGAAACTTCCTCTATGACCCCGAAAAGCGGCAAGGCGTGCTGGTTGATTTTGGGCTAGCTGAGGTATGTCTTCTTAATACATCTTCTCTTCACACATCGTCCAGCAGAACAGGCACTAATGCTTTACACAGCGCCAAGGGTCTGACTACTCCGGTCCTTGTCTATGCACCAACCCTCCTCACGTGCGAAGGCAGAAACAATTGTCTAGTTATTATACGTCACATGTAGGCCAGCAACAAAATGGCTACCCCAAGAACGACTCTCGGCCGTCGCGCAGGGCGAACCGAGCCGGAACTCGTGGATTCCGCGCGCCAGAAGTTCTCTTCAAATGCACCTCACAAACCACAAAGATAGACATGTGGTCAGCAGGGGTGATCCTCCTCACACTGCTTGGCCGCCGGTTCCCGTTCTTCAACTCCGCCGACGACGTTGATGCGCTGATTGAAATGTCGAGCATCTTTGGCAACCGCCGAATGAAAGCCGCCGCTGCAATGCACGGACAGATCTTCGAGACTACTATCCCAACCATCGGGGAAAAGGGCTACAGCTGGGAGAAGCTTGTTATCTGGGCCAGTTGCGTGGAAGACTTGACGGAGAGCGAGAAACAAGCGACGCGTCTACTCGCTGGACTCATGGAGCTGGATCCTTGTAAAAGACTTAGCGCCAAGGAAGCTTTGCAGCACGAATTCTTCGTAGACCCTATCAACCATGATGTTTCATGGGGCGGAGAGCCGGCCAGTGCTGATGATGATGGCGAACGGTCGAGTGAAGATGGCGATAACCAGGAAGGCAAGGATGAGATGACGATGCTCTGATAATGCAACAAACACAATAGTCAACGAAAGCTACGTATACTGTCAGTCTCCAATGCTCGTATAGAAGTAGATATCCGTAGCGAACGATGATTGGCCCAAGGCGGGCTCCTCACGTGCAGCGCGTTCTAGCTTCTGGCGTCATCGACACATGATCGCAACCGCCGTTTCGCGCGCAATGATGAAAGCATAACGCACTTGCCTCAAGCTGTGCTGGAACTTTGAGCCGCGTGCTATGTGAAGCAGGAGGCTGCTTGATGCTCTGTACTCGTCACAGATTGCACTGATTATCCTACAGACAAATCACTTATCATCGTTCTCTCTCTCGCGTTCGAGGATTACGTCTATCGCCGTGGCTCTAGGTCGGCTCTTCAAGCGAACCTTTACGATGGCATGGTTCTGCTCCGGCTCCACGAATAAAGAGCTCATCGAGAATCTTTGGAAAGCGGAGTTGATCAAGAATGAACGGGTGAAACAGGCAATGCTTGGTGTGAGCATCACAAGAGCGTACCTAGTCTTTACGTTGCTATACCTTCTGTGTTATTTTTTCTGAAATCAATTAACATTGCTCACTGCCAAGCTCTCAAAAGTTCAAGAATACTAACGATAGACTTCTGCCCTCAAGGTTGATCGGGGTCATTATGCACCGTCCAGCCCATACTCAGACTCTCCTCAGCCCATCGGCTACGGGGCCACCATCTCCGCACCGCATATGCATGGCCATGCCTGCGAATACCTGATTGACCATTTGCATCCCGGCTCGCGCGTGCTAGACGTTGGCTCCGGGTCCGGATACTTGACACACGTGCTGGCAAATCTGATCACAGACCAGACCTCACCGGCCACCGAGTCCGGTGGCCATGTAGTCGGTATCGACCACATCCAAGAACTCGTCGACATGGCACAAACAAACATGGCCAAATCTGAAGATGGTCGCAACTTACTCAAGTCTAAAAAGGTCGAGTTTGTCGTTGGAGATGGCCGCTTGGGCTGGAAAGAGCGCGGGCCGTACCATGCCATTCATGTCGGCGCAGCTGCTGCAACGCTTCATCCGGTTCTGATTGAGCAGTTGAATGCTCCTGGTCGGTTGTTTATTCCGGTGGAGTCGGGACCCTCGGAGTCTATGTTGGATCAGCTGGGCATGGGCAGTGGTCAGTTTATATGGGTTGTGGACAAGAAGGCTGATGGATCGGTGCACAAGGAGAAAGTCTTTGCTGTCAACTACGTCCCTCTTACAGACGCTCCGGGAAAGAAGTGAGGAGAAATGCGGAAGCAAGTATTATGAACACAAAAAAAGAATGAACTCTCACCTCGAGTGTATATCAGGTGAAAGAACTGGTGGCGATACAATGTGACACAGTTATTGTTGAACGCTTGAGTATAGTTCTTATTGAAACAAAAAATACAATTTATACTACATATGTCTAAAACGGAAACCCTTGACCACCAAATTTGAACTGAGGGCCACCTTGTTGGAAGAAAAATTGCTGACCACCCCTTTGACCACCAAATGGGTGTCCCTGGAAAGGATGGCCTCTCTGGGCTTCGGGATCGTTGGGATCATCGCCATTATCATAGCGTGTTTTCAACTCTGGGTCTGAAAGGACCTCGTAGGCCTCGTTGATTGCGGCCATCTTCTTCTCCGCCTCTTCCTTGGTCACACCCTGAGCAACGGCTTTATCCGGGTGATGGATCTTGGTCAGTTGTCGGTACGATCGCTTAATAGTCCTTTCGTCTGCGTCGCGGTTCACATTGAGAACCTTGTAGTAGTCCTTTTGTTTTGATCGTTTCAACAAGACTTCGGCTTTGCGAAGCATTTCCTGGACTTCGCCGTTGCCTTGATGGTGTTCTTTTGCAGTGTTGAGTGTGTGCACTGCCTGTTCAAACTCATCCTCGTTGATTTGAATTTGAGCTTGATAAAGCAGACCGTGTAAAGAGTGTGGGTTTGATTTGAGGGCTTCGGTGCAGTATGTAGATCCCTTTTTGAGAGAGTTCATCTGCGCGACGACTATTAGCACTATTCAGACGAATTGACAAGGACAAAACTTACGGATCTGTACACTTCACAAGTTGTTTCTATAAGGGAGTCGTAAAATTGATTAGGGGCGTTGGGGTGGATGTGGTTCGAGTCACGAGCTTCCTGCACGTCTTCCTTGACATCATCAAGCAAGCCCCTTTCGTCTTTATCGCCTACCAGGATATTGGCAGCGTTGTTGAATTTGCGCTTCTTTATCAACTCATTAACCTGGTCGAGCTGCTTGACAGTCTGTTTTTCCTTGCGGTAGAGCCGACTGCACGGTTTGGAATCCGGATCCGAGTGAAGGCATTTCCGAATCTGGGCCAGGCCCCGCTCAGAATCGTTCAAGGCATAGAATAACGTCGAGGAAATTTGCAGGTGCGGTTCCAATGAGCCGGAGGAAATGTGCAAGACATGGCCAAGATCGCTCAGGGCTTCCTGAATATCGCCCTTTTCAAACCGACATCGAGACCGAAGTTGCCGTAAGCTCAGAGTCGCGCTCGCCTTTGAAATGGCAACCCCAGCCTGATCAACACATTTGTCCCAGTCCTTCCTTGTGGCCGCCTCCTCTGCAGCCCCCTCTGCGATTTGCGCGGCTTCCAGCTCCGCGAACTCGGGCGATGATTTCTTGCCAGCGCTGATCAGATCGTCCTTGGCGCCTTTCCAGTCTGCGACCTTGGTCTTTATTCTTGCACGCTGTACAAAGGCCCCGTCAAAGTCGGGTTTCAGCTCGAGAACTCGGTTGAAGTCGTCTGTGGCTTGGGCGTCTTTCCCCAGCGACAGATAGGTGGCTCCGCGCTGGAAGATGGTCAAATAATTCGTGGGATCGCGGGCGACAGCAGCGTCAAAATAGACCAGCGCATCTCGCGGGGAGCCTCCTGCAAGATGCGATTTGGCAGAGGCCACCAGCGACAAGACTGGGGTGTCTGCCGGAATGTCAGAAGCCTGGAGGCAAGAAGCGACTCCGAGGTAGGCCAGTAAGATGGCGCTTGTCTTGGTTGGCAATAACATGGCTGGTGTTTGAAGGGTTGAGTCAATTTTTTATTTTCAGAGGTGGCGCTGGTGAGACCTCTTCAGGCTCATGTTCACATCATTCAAGTGTTCTTTTTGAGGCGCAGGATGTGGTGTGGTTGCAGGATGTCTTTGTATCCAGTCTGGCCTTTACAGTCCAATACGTGTCATTACCGTAATGTATCCTATCGCCACGTGACATGTATTATCGCGTTTTCGTGAAAACAATCATGACCAAAGCTACGGTGATTACAAGACGAATTGTATTATATACAACTGCAGAAACATGGATTGTTATTCATAATACCGACATTTTGGTTTAAATATACCTCTGATGGTCCCTGGGAGGATGTTTGGAGCAAGTCTCGTCTTCTCAAGATGTGTCCGACACTCGGTCACGAGGAGATACTTTCCCATCAGCCAACGAAGGTTTGAATCGTCAGGTGAGTGTTTGTCTGTGAAGCTCTTTAATGAAATTTCAGTATTTATTAACACTAATTCTCTAGTTTCCGGTATATCAGAAGTGCTATTCAAGCGGGCTCGTTCAATCGCGAAACAACATGACGAACTCTCCGCAACCCTGAGCGAGGGTTTCGATCCCAAAGTCGCAAAGCGCGTGGGCGAACTGGCGCCTATAGTCAAAGTATTGAAGGATTGGGATAAAGCCAATAATGTGCGTCAATTACGAGAACTGGCGAGGGGAAAAAGAAAACAGAAAACAAACCCGACTGACTCGCCCAGAGCATCGCAGAATTGGAATCACTACTTGAAGACCCCGAAACCGACTCGGAGCTAAGATCGCTCGCTGTCGAAGATCTCGAACAAACTAAATCGACACTTCCGGCCGTATCGGAAGAATTGAAAAAGGCTCTTATTCCGCGACACCCTTTCGCTGCTCTACCATGTCTTTTAGAAATCAGACCCGGTGCCGGCGGCGACGAGGCGGGACTGTTTGCTCTGGAGCTTCTGAGGATGTATACTTCGTTTTGCTCGAGCAACGGGCTGCGCGCAACTATTGTGAAGCAAGACATGGAAGACGCTGTCTCGACGGCAGAGGCCCGTCTCACTGAAGCCGTGGTGGAGATCGAGACGCCGGGCAGCTACGATATCCTAAGGACCGAAATTGGCGTTCACCGTGTGCAGAGAGTACCGGCAACAGAAACCAAAGGCCGCACGCATACCAGCGCTGTCAGCGTGATGATTCTGCCCAGTTTCCCAGAGACAGCAGCAGCAAATGATAGCGCTCTGAATTTCGAAGATCCAAACAGTGATTACTATATCGATCCGCAGGAAGTCCGATTAGAAAAGATGCGAGCAAGTGGTGCTGGAGGGCAGCATGTCAACAAGACAGAATCTGCGATTCGATTAACCCATATTCCGACGGGCGTCACGGTCTCCATGCAGGATTCGAGATCCCAGCACGCCAACCGCAAAAGCGCCTGGCAGCTGCTCCGAGCCAAACTCGCTGAGAGGAAGCGAGAGGCTCGCGAAGAGGAAATGGTCAAGCTGCGAAGAGGCGCAATGGGCGGCGTGGCTAGAATGGGCCGGGGTGATAAAGTCCGGACGTATAATTTCAGTCAGAGTCGATGCACCGACCATCGAAGCGGAACTACCCTACATGACCTATCGAATGTGCTTGATGGTGGCCATGGGCTAGAAACAATCATGGAGAGTGTACGAAAATGGCTGGTGGACCGCGATGTAGAAGATATGATTGCGGAGGAAAAGCTGAAAAAGGAGTAACGTTTCTGCGTTTGAAGCAGAGCATGTATTATAATAAAGCTGTATTTCTAACATGGTACAAATTTTATTTCCAACCCTTCGAAATCGATCAACCCGTGCTTCACGTCCTAGACCAGGCCAATCATATATACTTGCGATCAGGGTCGAAGGAATCGAGTGCTTCCATGGTCTTTTCGTACCTTGACATCTCAATATCAGCATAAATCTCGATTTATTATCGGGCAAGACAAACCCAGTGAACACGATTCCTCCACTCAGAATCAACCGTGCCAAACGTGGCATTGCTCCGGACCAAAGAGTCAAGAAACCCTCGTCTTTGACGATACTCGCAGCACAAGTAAGACTGTTCTTGTAGAGTTTCTTTGCTTCGAGAGATTGCATCCTGTTGCTGTTAGCAGGAGAAAATAAAGCAGTAACGGAGAATGGCGTACCTTGTCTTCACTGTGTCAAGCGGCTGTGTAACGTATCTAGTTCGGGGTACGCATATCAGCATTTGAAACACGGGCCTGGTAAAAAGACCAACTTACACTGTGATTATACCAGCAACGCCTCCAATGGCAAATGTACTAATCGTTCCCAATTTCTCTCCAGGCGCAACGTAACCTTGCGCAAACTGCTTCAAAGTCGTATAACTCGAAAACCGGACTGCCGAGTTTGCAGCCTGACGTGCCGTAGTTGGGACAAGTCCTTGGAAGAACCCACGAATACCCCTCTCTTGCGCAATTATCTTACTTCCGTGGAGGAACCCTCGCATTCTCGGTTTCGCTGATTTGCGGTCATCGATACTATGGTTCGAGTTTTATCAGTCGTGCTGGCATGATCCCTCGGTTAAAGCATCCCAACTTACAGCTGCGTTTTGATACTTTCAAATGGCGTCACGGCGAGCAGCGATTCAGTGAAACCAGCCCCAAATCCTGCAATGACCGTCTTCGGTCCTGATATTTTGCCGTTTTCATCTTGTAGAAGCGATTTGAACTTGTCAAACGCGACGAATCCTTTCCACGATTTCATCAGTATCGTCACAATGCTTGTGAAAAGAATGCGCCTACGTATCCCAGCCTTTAGAGCGTTTCCTATAATCAATGTTGTACAACCAGCATACCATTGACTGCCAAACGGTGGCCATGGAAGCTTTTTCGAATCAGGCAGTCGGTGGTTGAGCTGGGTGCGTGTCTTTGCAACTACCGGCCAACGGTTAGTAGTGCTGCACTATTCGAATTGGAGAAGGCAATCACGGACATTCTGCAGGATATGTTATCGCTATATAAGAAAAGTAAAATTGTCAGCCAACGACTCCGCAATTCACTCGAAATCAGGGAGAGACCCCGCAACACCTACCAACCTCGACTGCTCCGGCCGTGGAACCGGCTATAATAGAGCGCAGGGCGCTGGCCTAATTAATATTTGGGTTAGCAGACAAAAGAGAGAAGAGAGCGCGAGAGCAAGAAGTACCTTCGGCCGACGATCATCGTCTTTGGACGCCATCTATTCAGCTCCCAATGCAATGGACAGCAGTGAGTCGTGTACGTACAATTATTCGTTAAACTATTGCGCAGTTCGTCATTCAGTCAACAGCAGCCGAGCTAGTCACATTTCGGGACTAGCGGAAACGCGCATTGCGACTTCGGCCGTCTGATAAGATTAGGGTCTTGGCAGTTTGCCCTACTCTGAGTACGTACATTTCATGTAGAACTACTTTACGAGGCAAGATTTTGGAGGGAAAACTTGACATTTCTAGACTAACGTACAAATCCGTGCCGCGTACAGTAAGCTCTAGACTCCTCCGGATTTTTTCTTTTCTTTAATCTTTCTGTTGCTTTGGCTTGGTGCATATATTGTCGCGTAGTGAAAGAGTGAGAGGTAAAGGGGTAGTGGAATAGGGAATATTGCAAGCTCCTGTCCAGAGCAAGGCCTCCTCAGCTCGTATCGGCATAAAACTAGCCTTGCGGTTGTTTTCGCGAACGAACTAGTCAAAAAGGCACGGGCCGGACCAGAAACAAACATGGCGGTAGGCTCGTTCACTTTGGCTGTAAAAAGGTATAACCAACCAAGGAAAAGTCCTCGCCCGGGGAATAACAAAGACACATATCAAGAAAGAAGAGGGTATGCAAGATGCCGCCACTAAAATGAATAGTAGCGGTGATAAAACAGAAAGGCTGCGAAATGTGTTCAACGTGTACAACGAAACACCAACCACGTTGGAAATAATTCTCGCCGGCCGTAAAGATGAAAACCGTAGTCTCAACAAGAGTAGCATCCGATGCTTGGGTCCTTAACGAAAAAGGCTGCAATCCACCAGCCAGTTGCGCCAAACAGAACGCCACCTCTGACAAGTGATAAACAAGAGAGAAACAAATCATAAAAATCGTAGCCTTCTGCTACAGAGAATATCAGGTTCGTGCGCCATGGAAAAAAATGTCGAAGACGTATGATACAATTCAGGTAGCACTGCCGTAAGTTTCATCATTTCCCAGTCGTAAGAATACCAAACAAGCACTGAAACCATTGAATCGAAGACAGCGAGAGGGAAAAAAAGAGCCGGAACGCAATGCATTGACCATAAGGAAAATCGGTGTTGAAAGAGCTAAGAAGCGGGAGTAGGTTGGGGCTTGTTGTCATGAGGGTGACCGCCCATTGATCTGTGGTTGTCGTGATGATTTCCGCCACGACGTTGGCCTTGTCCTCGGCCTCGGTAATTTCCTCTGCCACGGTTTGGACCCCCAAAGTTTCCACCAGGATGGTAATTTCCATGGCGACGGTGTTGCTGGTCAAATCCAGCCTCTGGTTGAGACTGTGGTGCGCTGGCGATGGGGCGTGGAATAGTGTCGGGAGACTCATAGACATAGAGCTTCTTGTCAATCGCTTGAGGAATAGGCTGAATCTCGGTGCCTAATTCTTGTTCAATCTTGTAGAGGTTGAACCTATCCTCCCAGTTGATCAGGTTAATTGCCAGACCCAAGTGTCCGAATCGACCAGAACGACCAATACGGTGGAGATAGGTTTCGGCATTTTTCGGGAAGTCGAAGTTGATGACCACGTTCACTGCCTGGATATCAATACCACGGGTGAGCAGATCAGAGCAAACAAGATTCCGGCACACGCCATTGCGGAAGTCGTGGAAGACACGGTTACGGTTCTGTTGAAGCATACGCGCGTGGGAGTAGAAGCAGGAGTAGCCAAGTTCCGTGATTTTCTTGGCTAAAAGCTCCACACGGTTGGTTGAGTTGCAAAAGATGATGGATTGGTTGATTTGGAGTTTCGAGAAGAGAGTGTTGAGGCAGTGGACTTTCTGCTTCTCTTCAACAAAGGCGTAGTATTGGGTAATTCCGCGAAGGGTAAGTTCATCCATAAGGTTGATCTCATAGGGATTACGCATGTGTTTATCCTGTACGCTGTCAGTTTCTTGTTTTCTCGTGTTTTTTGAAACCAACATACCTTGAAGGATTTCACAATCATAGGGAAGGTAGCACTAAACAGCATAACTTGACGGTCTTTGGGGTGAAAGGAGAGGAGTTGCTCGATGACTGGGGTGAACTCAGGCGATAGAAGCTTATCTGCTTCATCCATGACAAATGTTGGGCATTCCGACAAGTCTGCAACTCCTTTACTCGCCAAATCAAGTACTCGTCCCGGTGTTCCAACAATGATGTGAACAGCATCATTCAAACGAATGATATCGTCCATCAGCCCAGTACCACCAGTGGTAACCATAACGTTGATGCCAAGATGCTTTCCAAGAGTCTTGCAGACTTGGGAGGTCTGCAGGGCAAGCTCTCGAGTAGGGACAAGAATGAGAGCCTGTGTTTTCGTGTTCTTTGGGTTGATGCGTTCTAGGGTAGGGATGATGAAAGCAGCGGTTTTTCCTGTGCCGTTCTTTGCTCGTGCAAGAATGTCTCTCCCCGTAAGCGCAACAGGAATGGTCTCTTCTTGAATTGGGGATGGCTTCTCAAATCCAGCCTCGAAAATCCCCATCATAAGTTCTCTCTTGATGTAAAAGTCCTCAAACTCGAGGCCCTTGGTGGCGGTAACATCCTAAGGTATTATCAGCACTGAAAGTATCCTTCTCAATCCCTGATATTAACCAACCTCAGTCTGTGTTCGTGTGTCTTTGGCAGGAATTTTCAGAGAGTCCTTCCATGCTCCTTCCGGGTTCGCATCACTATAATCATTCCATCGATTAAGCCAATGACACATCCACGAGGTTCACAATTTATCCATACCCCAATTTTGTGTTGCTAAGTTGCGTTGCAAGTGCGTCGGCCATGGCGACAAGTGTTCAGGAATGTAAGGCGCACGGCGAGTGGCGCGGTAAGGTTGACAAAGATGGCTCGTTTATATCAAGGTTCACGAGATGTTACGGGTCGACAGAAATAGCGGGGCCCGTTAATGTGGTATGATGACTGAAATTAGGAAACTCGAAGACCACACACACACTTTCTCTGTATGTGGGGAGGAAATCGTTAGCAACTCGAACGGTCATCCGAGAAATAAGGAGAGAACAAGCAGCATATAGAAGAACAAAGGGTGATGAAACACAGAGCTTCCACTGAGGTGAAATGTCGTAAACAAAGAAAAAATCTCTTACATAAAATAGGTGTAGGTAAGGTGAACAGAGGTCGCAATCCCAGGTGTAGCGAATATTGATTCAAGGTTGGCTTAGGGTCTCGTCAAGCAAGTCTCACGAGGATTCACAGGAGTTTCAAGTATTGGGGGTGTGCAAGATCAGGGCCGCGAAAGAGAGATGGGTTTTTTTGTTTGAGTGACTCGAGGGTGGTGAATAGAAGAGGGGAAATCGAAGCTGTCTTGACGTTCTGCGAAGTTGTGGAAGTCAAGCCGGGCGGAACCCAAACGGGCTCCACTATGATTCCCTTCATTGGTCAACCGTACGTCGCCGCATTGGGTGGCGGCAGGACTCGGCGACCTGTATAGTTACAGCTTCATATCTATTTTCTAGTCACAACTATGTATTCGATTAAGAATTATGTTATTATTTATTGTTAGTAGGAAATCATAGGTAATAGGTGTATCATATATATGTATCTTGTATTTTGTACAGTCATTACTAGTTCTTAAAGCTCGCTCGAGATTAGACAAAGATCTGTAGAACATTATCAGGTTTGGCGGAAAGTTAAAGTGCTCTGCCCTCTCTCTGGCTCTGCGAGTCTAGGTATAAAATCAGCTTTCATATTCCAAAGAAAAAGAAACCAGGAGAACATACTCTTTGACCCGGACGTCTGGAGCAAGATTGATATCTGCTCTCGAGCCTGGTGTGATAAGGATAAATTGACGACCAATCGACCTCCTCGCCGCCAGCATCTGCAACTTTATCAGTATTTCCATAGAACTATATCAAACCACGGCGGTGTGGTACTCACCAGCATATCAATGGACATCCTTCGGTTTATTTGATCCATGTAAACATCGCTGTTTCCTGATGTCAGTATACCAGTCTAGTTTGTGTCTTTGGAAATCAACTCACAATTCATCGAGGCAGCGAATGGGCGAGCCCATGGCTTCCCACAGCGATAAAAGCAGGCAAACTTGGGAGAAAGATTTCTCGCCGCCAGACAGTGTCTTTGCGCCTCGGCCCGCGCTGTCCTTGGTGATATCAGGCTCAACCTGCAAATCCAGCATTTTGTTCTCGTGGTCTGTCAAAAGCCGGCCACGGAAACTTCGTTCGCTCAACAGATACGTAAATTGAGCTTTGGCACGAGACGATATATGCGCTCTGAAATTTCTCCATCGCTCACGTCGATAATTGATTGTATGTTTGAAGATCTAACAGACGTGATGTCAGCATGAAAATAAAACAAAAAATGCTCCAACGAGTCATGCTCTCTACCTGTTCGATCTTTTCAAGCTCATTAAGCTGCTTTTCGGCATCTTTGAAGGCGTTGTCAACATTCAAAAGATCAGCTGCAATCTCTTCTCTCGACGCTCCCATCCTAACAGCAAAAGGGTCAGTTCACGGTAAATAATCAAGCGAGCAATGAATACTAACTGTTGATCAAAACGATCCAAATCCTTGTACAGCTTGTCGAGTTTCCTGTCGAGACTATCTGGAGTCTCACCCTCACCAACGGGGACTCGCGGAGAAACTATGCTAGCCTGTTCAATATAATTTTGGATGCGATTAACAACCTCGCCTAGCTTCATCTCTACTTGGGCTTTTTCCTGCTTCCACTCGTCGATTTGTGAAAACGCTGCATTTTTGTTGGCAAGCGCTGCTCGTCTCTGCTGCTCAACATTCAGTCGTTCGTTTTCAGCGATCTTGACTTGTTCTTCTTGAGCCTTGATATTCCTATCTTTCTCAGCGACTTCACGCCTAAGCTGTCTCAACCTCGTCATGATAGCCTGCATCGCGGTAGTGGACTCCTCTAAAGAATTAGAGCTGACTTGTTTCTCTTGCTGGGCGTCTTTAAGAGCCTGTTTAAGCGTCTCCAAGCGCCCATCCTCGGGCCGGTCCGTTTCAAGAGCGTCTGTAAGTTCGTCAATTTGATCTTCAAGTCGTTGTAATGCGATTCGGAGATTGTTTTCTTCTTTTTTATGCGTTGTCTCGGCCGTTTTGCAGCGTTCTAGTTCAGCTCGAGCTTGTGATACTTCTTTTTCCATCACAGCCATTTGTGTCTTAAGCGCCTGAATATTCTCTTTCTGGAGTCTGACCGAAAATTTAGAGACAGGATTACCCAGACTAAGAATAGGTCTAACTTACCTTACTTGCGAGTCTATGTCTGTCCTCATCCGAGCTCTTCCAGTAAACGGAGCAATGGGAGATTGACTTGGTTCTCCCGTGCGGCCGTAGGCAAGGGTCGTACCTCGGCGTCGGTCTCCTGCGTCGATGCAGAGACAACGTTTCACATTTTTTAGGCGAGGTCCTTCAAAAAGCGCTTTCGAGGCGTCTTCTACGTTCTCTATCAGAACCATTTGCTCAATTCCATGGTTGATGATCAGCTGTCGACGGACCAAGTCGTCATCAATCTGCGATTTGTAAGTAAAATGTTTCCGGGTGAGACTTTTTTTAAGACTTCTGACTTACATCGAGGACTCGAAGGATAGTATCAAATCTCGAATCTGGCTCATGCTGAGAAGTATCGATGTGGCCTTCGCTACCGATGAGTATGGGGCACACACTAGTATTGCATTAGCAGATACAGACATAAGTAATTTAGGAGCCAAACCAATTAACCCGATGCATGATGTCGGCAAGGATGTTCATATCTTTTTTCGAGGTGACAATAAAACTGCTGAGAGTGTTGTTTAGTGACTGCTCCAGAACTGCAGACCATTCTGGCTTCAGAAGCCTGACATGGTGACCGACTGGTCCAACTGGACGCCGACTAAAGGACCTCTCGTGGTTAATTGCCCTTAGCAACGAGGGCATCTTGTCAGAAAATCCCGCATCAGATTGGCCGCGGTCCCTCATGAGAGATTTGAGTAAAGTTTCTGCCTCTTCAATGTCTGCTTTATACTTGTTAATGGGAGCAAGCTTCTGGTTGACAACATCCTGTGCCTGTCGTGTTTGTTCTTCCAACGATCCCCGATTGTTCTGATGGTCTTTATGAGTCTGCCGCGCTCTTTCGGCTTCGGATTTTCGCTCTTCAATTTCTTCTTGTCTCCGAGCGTAATTACCACCATCAATGTCTGCAAGGCGTCGGTTTTCTTCGGCGATGTTGTATTCGAGTTTCTTTATGCGATCATCTGCCGTTTTGATATGATCATGAATTTTTCTTTGCTCGGCCTGCACATATGCTTAAGATGAAGTTCTTTGATAAAAAGATGAGGAAATATACCTGCATTTCATGGCGCTCGTTCATCTGATCCTGCTCCTGGGTTTTGATCTCTGCTTTCTCATCATTGGCCTGGCTTAGCAACCCCTGTGCATCCTCCCAGACCTGAGTCGCAGTGTCGTATTCTCGCTGTGCTTGTTGATAAGCAGCATCGAGACTTTCAATTGAAGTCTCGGCCGAAGCAATATTTTCCTGGATCTTGTCTATCTCTACTTGGACAGCATCTCGGTCCTATATTCAATAAGTTTCAATGCGTAACGAAAAAACAAGAAAAGGTTCATCACGCACCCTTTCAATCTCCTCGACTTGCGCCCAAGCCATCTGTCCTCGTAGATTCTTGACTCTTTCTCTAAGGGAAGCCCGTTGATCCGAGAGTTCCAAGCGTCGCTTTGCCTTGTCCCTTTCTTCTCGGAGGACTTTGACATCTTCACTTCTCAGGCTGAGCTTCTGCTTGATCTGGTCGACGTATTCTTCAATGAGACGGTAGTCGTGATCCAGCTGCTCCAATTGCACTCCTTTCACGAAGAACTTGTACTTCTCTGCGGGACTGGATGAGCTCAAAAACTGACGAGCCATGTCCTGTGAAAGGACGTTCATCGGGTTGTCGATTTGCAGGTTGAAAAAGTCGGTGATTGCATCCAAATCTGCCCTTTTTGTTGACACTATTCTGCCTGACTCGTTCTTTATCTTGAAGCCAGTCGAGCCGCTCTTTGAGAAAACCCGCTCCACAATAATAGATTTCCCAAATTCTTCGTGCATATAGGCTCCATCTCCCTGGTTCTTGATCCGTACAATAATCGTGGCAGATCTATACGCATAAGCCGTCATTGCCAAGCCCAGAAAGTCCAGATAATAAACTCACTCTTTGCCCTCTTTGATGAAACTCTTCAAATTCTGTCCTCTATTTGTAGAAGAAGCTTTCCCTCCCAGACACAACGTCAGCGCTGTCAGAATTGCGCTCTTCCCACTGCCATTCTTGCCCACAATGAAATTTATAAGGGGCCCGAGTTCGACCGAGAAATGTTCATGGCACATGAAATTGAAACAATCCACGCGTTCGATAATACCGTGATCGGAGGGGACATTTGCTTCTTCTTCTTGAAAGGAGAATTTTTCGTGGATGAACTGCGTTGCTTGGAGTTCCAACTCGTCTTCGTTGACTTCTGCGGATTCCCAGGGAAGAATAGGGACATTCTCGTCCTCTGCGCTGCTCTCGTCGCCGGAACCTGAGGAGCGTGATGATGAATCGCTCTGAGATGTGCGACGTCGCTTGCTCTGTATTCAGAAATGCCTTTTTGTCAGCCATCGCTGTGAATTCTCAAAGTCATTTTGGGAGGGGCAATTCGTTACAGCAGAATCTATGTCGGAGCCTGAGTCTGAGCTGCTGTCATCATCAGCATCGGGCAGCGCCCGCGCCCGCTTGAGCGGCGCCATCGCTTTTGATTCTATTGTTTTCGTGAGCAAGAATGCCCTCGGTGCTGTCGTTTTTGCGCACTTGTCGAGGACGTTAGACGATCCCGACGCGTTGATTGAACGCGGTTTCGCGCGCCGGCGATTTTTGAATTATGTAAGTGTTATTAGTCAGCCGTTGAGATTGTTGAAAACGTAAGTTGCTTTGTTCAATTAAATTATATATTATATAAATTATTTTTAAACATTCAAGTGTCCTTAAAGATATAGTCTCATTTCATGGCAATCTTAGTAAAAATCGGGGTTCTCTTAATCGAGCAATACTTAGTTGATTGCAAGGAGAATGAAGCATTGTACAATCTACACTAATATTGGGATCTACTTTCTAGGAGGAATGAGAAACAAATCTATCCCGAGTCCTCATACAATAATCTACATGTGCACGGCGTCTGAACGAGTGAAAAACTAGAAGATTACAATGCATTTATCTGCCTAATAGATTTAAGCATTGACGGGCTCTTCTGCAACATAGTGCAAATAAGCGCCCAGCAACTTTGTGCCCTCGATATAGTTTCGCTTGTCCAGCTTCTCATTGATGGAGTGGGCGGCATCAGTGGAGCTTCCCATCGGCAGCAAGAGGACGTTCTTGCCCGTGGCTTGTTCGAACGTGAGCGTGATGGGAATACTATATCGATCGTCATTATTAGCTCGTCGACTTGGTATTTAAGGAAGATAAACGTACCTGCCACCCTCTCGGGTCATGTCTGGTTCTACTCCGAAAACTTGCTTGACGGCCTTGTTTGCGGCAGAAAAGTTCCAGTGCTTAGGGCTGGAGACCCACCATTTTCCATCGTGCATCAGCTCCACATCAAGCTTGTTCTTGGAGTTGAGCTTAGCCGCTTCGCTAAGAATATGTTCCTTTACAAGCCTTGTGACATCCTCGCTCTCCATGTTGGGCACGGTTCTGATAGAGAACTTGCCGACAACTTTAGCCGGAATCACCGTCTTAGCACCGGGGGCAGAGAATGCGCCTTCAATACCGTGAATGGAGAGAGAGGGGTAGCGCCACCTTGCCATGAGTGTCCTCTCTTTTGTCGGGTGGATACTAGTCTCGCTTCCGAGAGACTCGTGAAGGTTGTCCATCGAGTAGCTAATTGTAGGGTACAGCTTGGATTCTTCTTCAGTGACAGGTGCCACGAGGTCCATGAGCCCGGGGATCAGAATGTTACCCTGGGAGTCGACCAATTTCGAGAAGATGGTGACGAGATCAGTCATAGGCTCATGAGCAGAGCCTCCAAAAACACCACTGTGAAGATCTTGGCCGGGTCCTGAAACAGTGATCGAGTAGTAGTTGCAGCCTCGTAGACCATAAGTGAGGCAAGGCTTCTCGGTTCCGAGCCAGTAGTTGTCTGAAATGCAAACAGCATCGGCATCCTTGAAAAATTTCTTGCTTTCTGCGTGGATGAAGTCTTCCAAGCCTTCTGAGCCGTACTCCTCCATACCCTCAAAGCAGCAGAGGAGGTTCACTGGGAAATCGACGCCGGCCTTCTGGTGAGCTTCAATCACGTTAAGCCAGCCGAGAACAGGGCCTTTGTCGTCTGTGCTTCCTCGTCCGTACATTCTGTCCTTCTCGTCAATGGTCAACTCAAATGGCTCGGTGGCCCAGCCGTCCTCCTTCAAAGCAGGCTGGACATCGTAGTGGCCATAAACTAGAATCGTTCGCTTGTTGGGGTCGTTGCCGTAGCGAGCAATGACGACAGGAGGCAATTCAAGGTGTTCTTTGCCAGGCTGCTTGCCAAGGGGACGCTGGTGGACTTCGGCACCCAGCCTTTCCAATTCGGAGGCGAGGAAAGCGCCCATCTAATAGACAAATTCAAGCGTCAACTCTCTGTCCACCTACAACAGATTGGTACCAGGCATACCTTGAAAACATCTGGACGGTGCTCATCAGCTGCGGAGATGGACGGAATGGCGACGGCAGCGCGCAGACCTACGACATGGTTAATAAAAAAACAGGCCGGTGGAACAACTTTTTCGTATCGGCCAGCACGTACGCTCGATAAATGCGTCGGACGAGTCATCGACCCTATCACAGCACCCGGGTTAGTAAGAGTAAACAAATAGGCACGAGACACACAAGACGAGCGTACTGTTTGAAAAAAGGTTCGAGTGAGGGAGCCATTTTTGCGTCGTCAATGTGGCCGTAAAAGAAACGACGGTGAATGCGAGGAGATGTGACAGGCGAGCGCGCTGCAAGTAATGATGCCCAGGGAGGCCTGGAAGAGCAGGTATTTATAGGCAGCGGAGATGAGAGCGTTGCAGTTGGTCTGCACCAGAGACGCAACCTGAGGGGTAAGGCGGGGATCATATCGCGAGCACACTGCAGAGCCGCCTGGAAGGGGTGGTGATTGGCGAACAAGGCAAGGCACCGCAGGATTAACATCCGACTCCAACCGAGCCAGCCATATCACGTAATGATAACGCTTGTCCAGTTTTGTTAGGTCTTTAATAATCCTGTCGCGTGAGATTTGTCATGCTAGTAATAATGCCGACTAGTTCAGGGCGTGGTTTGGCAAAAATAAGATAACATTACATGGGTTTCAAATAAGATGAATCGCTGATGGATGATACAAGTTACAAAAAAAAATGATATCTTTATAATACAGGGCAGAAAAAAGCCGTTTTGCTCCCTCTTGACAGAGAATAATATGCCCGTTAAAATCTCCGATTTCACCCACCCTCGAGGCGTCTTATTCGTCTCTAATCCAGGTTTCCTTTCGGAGTTTGCGGTCTTCTCTCGCCATACGTCGTTTGGCACCCCATCTCGATGTCACAGCGTCGAGCACCTTCTTCTGGATTTCATACTTTTCAGGAATGGTTCGGCAGACCATGTTGATAAAGTAGGCTGAGCATTGGAAGCGTCTGGCAAGCTTATATTTGCTCCACGTGATCGGATCTTCAACTCGAAGTTTGCGAATCTCTTCGACGTCCTTTTTGGTCAAATGGTAGACCTTTTCTTGCGGTTTGGTGGTTGCTAATGCAAGGTTTTCTTGTATCACGTTGTCTGATACATGTTCGGTAAGGGTCTTCCGCTTATCGCCCTCGGGGAGGAATATGCTTGGAGTGTGAAAAGCAGTCGGCGCACTGGAGGGGGGATTGAAGATGATTTCTTCGTGCGGCAGGTTTGACGGTCGGAAGGAGGCGTCAGGTTTGACGCGTAGTCGTTGTTTTGTTCGTCGGTAAGTCGACTGATACCGTCTTCCTACCACCGTGCCCTGTTCGCTCCAGGACGGCAGCAGGAATGGAAGTGAAAGTAGGGGCCGCCGAGGGGCAAACATCTTTAATCAATTCAAAACGTAGTTGTTTGAAATTGCATCAATTGATAGAACGCGATGAAATGAGAAGCTGAAGAGTTTGGGTTAGCCAAAAAAAGCCTTCCGGATCAGGGATGCAGCAGACCACCGGGATCACTCACGAGATGGAACCAATTATCTCTAGATGGAGGAGAAAAAAACGAAAAAGCGACTAATAAGCAGAAAAATAATTGAGTAGATTGTTGGAACAAAGACTCGCGATTATAAAAGATAGACTGTGGGTGGAAGGTCACGGACAACATTGCAGCTAAGCCGATCCTCAAAATTTATGAGCCGTCACGTGCCGCATAGCCTCTGATTGGCCCGTAAAATGCTTCGGCTTTTCGACTCGCGTGCGTACTATAAAAGCAACAATACAGTGATATCCAATGTTTTATTTGTCGAAATTGCAAAAAATCTATGATTAGGAACAGTGATCTTGTTTCATTACCTGTGAGAAAATCTGCATTATTTTCTAGGTTCAAGCACCTTAAAAATTGTATACTACTTTAGGTCAGAATGAGCTCTTTTCATTAGTATACTTTTCATTAGTATACTTTCCATTGGTATAGACATGCTATTTAGTATATGATATTTCTAGATTTCCTGCTCGAAATATCCCACCATTGACTTTATTCATTCCATAGAAGCATTTTCTCCGATGGATGTAACACAAAAGTCGAATCGAACGGACAAGGCACATGCACAAAGGCCAAGGACGTAAATCCACAAGACGCTTGCCCATTGAATCGAGTCGAGCTCATATGTCCCGGGAGTTAATGTCTCTTGTCACTCCAAGATAGTATAAGGACCGAGAAGTTCAAATACACGCGCAGCGACCCTTTATTGTTCTGGTGTAGAAAGCTAATCAGAGTGCTTCTGTTTCACTGCATCTAATGCACGTCGGATTCGGTTCGCAAGGTCTTCTGGTTCTTCTAATCCGACACTCACTCGGACTAAGTCGAAAGGAACATCAAAAGAGGATGCCTATAGTGGGATAAAGTTAGTCGGAGTACGTGATCAGATGCATTTCAGATGTTTACCCATGGAAGCTCATTGTAATGAGCCAAAAGCGTGTACGGAGATCTATAAGCAACAGAATTAGTTTTCAGAATTTCCATTTCAACGATACAACAAACCCTAGGGTGAAATTTGTTCCGAGGCTGGGTCCTTTCAGGATTTCGAGTGTATCAAAGAAAGCAATAGATTCTTCGGTCGAATGGAAAGTCACTGAAAACAGACCGCCGTAGCCACCGTTGGGGTATCGACAAGCATCGTATAAATGCTTTGTAGGGCTGTACTTCGGATAATAGACTTCCTTGACTGAAATTGAAGAATGAGTATTTTTTTTGTGTCTTGACAGTTGTTGAACGCACCTAACGGAGATGATTTGAGAATGTCTGTGACAAATTCTGTTGTTGTATTGATCTTCTCAATCCTTGCCACAAAATCGCGACTGTTTCTCTCTAAAAAGACGGCATCTTCAACCCAGATATTGTCCTCGTAATTTGACTGGAATGTTGTCTTCAGATGTTGGTAATAACGCCCATGAGGGTTGAGGACTGCACTTCCTCCCATGACATTGCTATCACCGCTGAATATTTTTGTCAAGCTACTAACGACAATATCTGCGAGCGGCAGAACGTTCACGTTGATAAAGTTGCCAATAGTCTCATCCACCACGACCACAAAATCATACTTTTGCCCGAGCTCATGGATTCGCTTCAGATCTGGTGATTTCAATAACGGGTTTCCTGGAAACTCTGCAAAGAGTGCCAAAAACCTCTCACCCGCTTCTAGACGCTTTTCCAAATCATCAAGGTCTTTGTCTGAACCATGGCCGTAAAATAAGCAACCAGCGCCCCATTTCTGCAGTATTTTTAATGTATCGGTATATGGAAAACCAAAACATATACTTTTTTTATCACCGCCCCAAGCACTCAAAAGGTTTTGATGAGTAGAGAATATGGAAGTCATGCCCGTCGCGAAAAGGAATACATCGTCTTCGGTCAAGCCTTCAACTCTGCCATCTGAAGGTTTGCTTTCCAATGCTTCGGAAAGATCAGCAGTGGAAGTCAAAGAGCCGGCAATTCTTCTTCGCACTGCTCTCTTAGCGTCATCAGCTAAAGCAGAACTGAGATTTCGGCCAAATCGTTCCTCGATGAATTGTGCATATTCTCGGCCTTCGGGTGGGTTTGACGATGGCGGCTCCTTCAACGCAGAGCCTTTTTGTTGATACCTTCTTGGTCCTTTCGAGAAAAGCGAGTTCTTTCCCTCTGGCGCTTCCGCAGCATCCTCGACCAAATAACCATCCTTCAGAGCGTTCAAGCAGAATTCGCCGCGACGACTAGAAATCCCATGTCCACTATGTTGCCACACCTGTTTGGCGACGCCGGCATATTCCTTGGGGTAGATGATAGCATATAGTTTCGAGATCACATCAGAGTCTCCGGCTTTAGCGGATGGGACGAAGTTGACAATACGAAGCTTGGAGGTTTGGTCGGCGGGGATCTTCGATACCAGAAAGTCCTGGCATATCCGTGCTGTCTTCAATGAAGGGAAAAGTGTTGCTGATTCAGACTCTGGATTTCCAACACGTTGTAATATCTCTTTCACGAGGCTCTGGATTAAAGGGTGCACCATGAACCTGGGGTATCCGCATTCCATCTTGCCAACGACCCAGTCCTCTCCTTCTTCGTAACCGACATTGCTCTGCCATGTGGGAAGTGAAACACTGACCGCCTTGAGAAATTGTTAGTAGGTATATATCAATTCAATCGAATGCAATTGATGAGTGAACAAGCAATGTTGCGACTGAGAGCAAGAAAGAAAAAAAAAAAGAGCGCTGCATCTCAAATATCGAGGGCGTGCGGGGACGGAGCATACATGATCAGTGTTTGGAGGGACGGTCCCTCCTATCGCCTGGAGCATTCTTTCGGGTTTGGCGAAAAATTTCCTGTTTAAATCAATTTTCCAACTTGGAGCATCTGAAGTTATTGGATTTCATCGCGACGCATTCCTCATGGTGTTGAATGACTCTTATTGTCCTCTTAATAAGCGGGCCGAAATCGGACCCGCGGGGAAGCTCTGGTGTGAGTCAACACGGTGACCGAAGCGCGTCAAGCGGCAGGAACTGTTCTAACTAGAGAATATGAGACTAACAGCAGTGAATGTATGTTGAACTCGTGTATATTATTATTCCTGAAGTGGAATTAATTCAACTTACAGCTTGGACAGGCAGCTGGAAAAGCCCGAAATTATTGAAATGAACCTTCCGCATCAAACTAGCATATCATTGCACATATAAATTGCTACAGAAAGCAGTCCGGGCCACAGTTATATCAGGATTGGTTCAACATCAAATAGCACAGTGTAAATTCCAGATAAGTTAATCCTGATTCCGTGACGTCTCATTGGAGGAAGTCTTGGCATGGCGCGCATGGTGGGGCAGATACTCTCAAAACGGCAGGCGGTGTAAAGGGTGCGGATATAATTTTTATTTTTGTCTCGAAAAAAAGCACTGGCTACATGTGAAATGCTATTCATGTCGCTGAGCTTGGAGCGCATTCTTTTTCAGAGCGCGGAATACTTTGAACATTTTCAGTGATCGGAATTGACTGTTCGCCCAATATGCAAGACCCCCAGCCGAAAAGGCGGAGGCTCAACGATATCGAAGGACAAAACAACAGCAACGATCATGCCGCGAATGGTGCAGGGAAGACAGCCCAATGGAATTCTTCAGGGCGACCGCAAACTCAAGAAGGAGGTGCTTCTGCAGGCCGAGCTGCAGAGGTAGGCAGAGCCGTCGGTTTATCCAAGTCCAGTCTTTTCAAGCTTCAGACCGACGAGCTGCTTTCTGAGCTAAGACCGGACTACGACGATGTCATCTCACGTATCCAGACCGTCCTCCGAAAGATCAAAGACACTATCAATAATGTGCCTGAACGCCAGGAAAAACAAGCACGTGCTGCCCAGAAAGAAATGCTTGATGCGTATAAAATCACGGTGCCATTTCCACACCCCGTGCCAGACGAGAACTCCAAATATCCCATGTCGTTTCTTCCTCCAGCCGATGTGAGCGTCATAGGGAATTTATACCTCCGAGCAGGAGTGCGTGCAACAGAAGTTTTGGACATTGACTTGGCCGTTACGATGCCCAAAGCCATGTTCCAAGCTAAAGACTTTCGAAACTATCGCTTCTTCCATAAAAGAGCTTACTATATTGCATGTATCGCGGTAGCCTTGAAGAAAGCACATCTTCCGTTTAATATGCAATACAGCTATGACAATGGAGACAGTCTACGTCCCATCATCGTGATGGAGCCTACGGAAGATGGCCCTGTCGGTTCACGCTTTCGTATCCGTATCATGACAGCCCTGGAGGATGAAACCTTTCCGATTTCGAACACGCTTCCGAACAAGAACAATACTCGCTCCTCGGGCTCGACAGATCAGGAAGACTCTAGCGAAAAACCAACTCCATTTTACAACGCGGCGCTGCGGTCTGAGATCGCAATGATTCAATATCAAAAATGGCTCCAAGCAAAGATGAAGCAATACGACTCGATGCGCGATGCTTGTACACTTGGGCATATCTGGCTTCGGCAACGCGGCTTTACCTCATCCATTGAATCGGGTGGCTTTGGCAGCTTCGAGTGGATGGTTCTCATCGGCCTCCTTTTTGAAAGCGGTGGCCCTAGCGGTAAGCCCGTTCTTTTGTCGTCGTACAGCAGCTACCAGATCTTCAAAGCAACCTTGCAATTTTTATCTGGAAAAGATCTCATGCGTCCGTTGTCGCTGTTTACTAATGATATCCAATTCCCGACTGGTGAGCCAGTCTTATATGACGGCAAAAGGGGCCAGAACATCTTGTACAAAATGACAGTCTGGTCGTACAAAATGCTTCGCCGTGAATGCAAATTGGCTCTCTCTCTCCTCAACGACCCACTCTTTGATAACTTCAACAAGGTATTTATTCTTCAGGCCGACAACCCCATGCTGAGATTTGATCGACTTTTGTACCTCGCTCCCCACTCGAAGCCTGTGAGTTCGCTGTCACTTCGCCAATACCAGAATCGCATATATGATATATTAGAGACGTCTCTTGGCGACAGAGCAGATGCCATCAACATATGGACAAAACCTGTGCCGTCCTGGAAACTTACTGCTAAATCGTCAAGTAAGATTGTTCAAGACTATATTTATATTGGCCTGCAGCTCAACTCTGAAAATGTCAACCGCCTCGTCGATCATGGACCTCCAGTTGAATCACAGAGCGAGGCATTGTCGTTCCGAGAATTTTGGGGCGAAAAATCAGAGCTGAGGAGGTTTCGTGACGGAAGAATCCTCGAGAGTCTGGTGTGGTCGGAACAAGCATCGGTGGTGGACCAAATTTTAGTCTACACGCTGTGTCGTCACTTGAAAGTATCCACGGATTCATTAACGTGCATTGGAGACGAGTTCGACAGGGCACTACTACGGTTTTCGGGCTCACGAAGTCACATCCCTTCTCTGTTCCAGAAGATCAACGATGCGTTCCAGTCTTTGCAGTCCTCTCTTCAGAATATGGACGACATCCCCCTTTTTATTAGACAACTCCAGCCTTCAAGTGCTGCCTTGAGGGATACCGCAACTATATCAGAACAAGAAGGCATAATGGATAAACCGGTTGATGTCGTCCTCCAGCTTGAAAGCTCTGCCAAATGGCCAGATGATCTGGTTGGTATCCAAATGACCAAGGTGGCATTTCTCGAGAGAATTGGCGATTTGTTGAAAGAAAATGGTGCCGTCAATTCCTTCAAAATTGGTCTCGAAAACGAAGGCAAACTCTTGATGAATCAAGCCTTTTTGGATATTGTACATACATCTGGGTTCACCTTTCGGTTGAGACTCCACCATGACCGAGAAGCAATCCTCCTCGAACGAAAGCTGAAGGAGCGTGATCTTGATGCTCGCTCGAGAGAAAACGCCGGCGCTGCTCTGTTCGATTATAAGAAAACCTTCATTCAATCCCCTCGCCTCACACAAACGATCAAAACTCTTTCTACACGATTCCCACTCCTATCACCAACAGTGCGTCTCATGAAATATTGGTGCGACTCCCACCTTCTTTCGCAAGTCACGCAAGAGTTTGTGGAACTGGTTACTATACATACTTTTGTTTCATTGCAACCTTGGGATCCCCCATCCAGTCTGATGAGCGGGTTTTACCGGACGCTTTCGTTGTTATCCAAATGGAACTGGAAACAAGAACCATTAATTTTGAACATGGGAGACCTAAGCTCTGATGATGTCAAAGCGATCGAAACCCGGTTTGCGGCTTGGAGGAACATCGACCCTGCAATGAAGAAAGTGACCATGATCATTGCTTCTGACATTGACCACGACGGTGTTACATGGACACTTGATAACCATCCCCCAAAGGTAGTCGCCGGTCACATCTCGCGTTTGGCCCAGGTGGCTGTGGAGGCACTTGGGAAGAACCCTGAGGAACTTGATTTGGACATTCTTTTCAAGCCACATTTAGCCCCTTACGACTTTCTGCTCCATCTAGATGCTAAACAGAACAACAAGACCAGCAAACCCGTCACCAAGTTCAAGAATCTTGAACTACCTGGATCGTCATCGTCGTCGTCTTCCAAATCGCAGGATCTGGGCAGGCTATATGTCGACGAACTTGGCACGCTTTTTGGCAACTGTGCTCTGTTTTTCTACAGTGATGTGCAGCGGAATGTCATTGCAGGGCTTTGGAAGCCCGAGTCGACGTCGGTCAAACCGTTGAGTTTGAAAGCTGCCTACTCGTCTGCTCCGGCAGGTGAGCAGACGACCCCTGGAGTTGTGCTCAATAAGAAAGCTATTTTGAATGAGATTGTCAGACTTGGGGGTTCTCTTGTACAGAGCGTCGATTACTAGGTTCACGACAAAAAAGTATTACATGAAAGTATATTCGTTTTATTTTTATTATTTTTTTATTATTTCATTTCTCTAACGCTTTCTTCCCAAGAACATAAAACCGATATTAAACATTTTTACTTTCAATTTTGTATAGCCTTTGCCTGCTTCGTAACTTTGCCTGGCAGCTTCTGCGTCGAAAACGAGCAGTATTTATCCTTGATCGAGACAACTTCGTAGGTGCCTTCGGCTGAGATTTTGATTGTCTTTTTGTGTTCATAGGACACGTCGTGTCTGATGTCAAGGATTTCGGGTTTTTCTCCTTTCCTAGGATTCGACGTTCGTGTGTACCTGTAAAGGATCAGTATGAGAAATGGCAAAACAAATGAAGGCCACTACTTACGTGAATTCAAATGGTGGAGTTCCCCAAAATTCAAAACTCAGCTCAGCCTCTCCACCTTCGTGGATATCAACAACACTCTCGCGCCCCTTGCTAATCTTGACGCTGGGCATTTCGTGGATTGTCTTGACTATGTTCTTACGGGCTTGGCAACGGCCGCTGGCTCCATCACTCACGGCATTAATGGTAAATTGACCGGGTCTTTCAGCAATACGCCGGAAAGTAGTCGATGGCGAGTGGGCTTTTTTCTCGACGCCTTCAAACGTATAGAACACTTCGAAGGGCGCGTGTCCGGACAGCGAAAAGGAGATGCGCTCTCCAACACAGTAATCGGTTTGGGACTCAAGGGGAATAATCGTTGGCACGTCTGATACGGCGACTCGGACAGAAGAGGAGTCACGATCAAGAGCGCGCTGGCATCCGCGAGAATCTCCCACCCGGCTGATGCTAACCACATGCTGGCCAAGCTCCAAATGGCGACGGGGAATCGGGAGCTTATGCTTGTTGGTTTGAATCGGACCAACGCGTACGATTTCAGGCTTCGAGCTGGAGTGATGCTTGATGGATATGTCAAGGAAGAATGGCGGTTGGCCCTCGAGCACAATCGGGATAAGCTCATCGCCCTCGCTATCCTCCTTGCAGAATGCGTAGATATGACCTGGAGATTCAAAGCGGGCAGAGGGCAACGCATTCACAGTTTGAGAAACTTTGACGGAGTAGCTTCTTTTTGGGTCGAAATCATAAAGACTGTCGGAGACATCAGTGATTTCATATTGATGATCTCCAGGTTTTTTCGTATCAAGAACCAAAGACGCAACGCTGGAAGCACTCTTCAAGGTGTGTACTTTAACTTCAGGAGCCCCATGAGCGCGGCTCTGGCGATGCTCATATTTAACGTTGAAAGGGGGTCTGCCCGATAGTTTGAGTTCCACGATATCGTCGTCACCCTGGCAAACACTGCGTTTCAGGTTGTCTTCTCCAATTCCGGTGCGTCCTGATACAGAGACTGTAGGTCGCGGAAGCCAGTCAACTTCGAAAACGCTCGCAGATTGATCAATGGTTCCCGGGCAAGTTGCATCAAAGACTTCCACAAGTTCATAGTGGCCGTTTTCAGAAATAGAAATAACGCCATTCTCGTCCCATAATCTAGTTTCCAAAAGTTTGGCCGAGTTCACATCTAGATTGCGGTACTTCACTACCCACGGCGGCGATCCGCTCAACCTGAGAGGAAGCTTAACTGCGGAATTTGCCAGAGCACGGATAGATCTCTTTTCGTCGATTACACCAAACCCAACAGTGGGCTTCTTGGCGCGAACCTGAATAGTGAAGCCATCTTTCAGAGCTCTTTTGCAACCTGATCGATCAGTCACACCAGTCAATGAAAGCACATGCTCCCCGCCACTCAGTAACGGCCCAGTAGTAATAGAGGCTATCGTTGATTGACTTTTCAACTCATGTTTGACCTTCTTGCCATTGTGGGTAAGCTCATATTGCAGTGTCCACGGAGACTCGCCAACGAAGGATACATCCACAGAGACAGATTCTCCAAAGCAGCTTTGCTCTGTCTTTTGAGAGCGCAAGAACTTCGCCGATGCCGGAGGCTTCACGTCTTGCTCTAGCACAGGAGCTTTATCTTTTAAGGATCGAGCGGCATATACATTGTCGGCAATGTCTATGAATCGATAGCGATACTTTCCCGCTTTGGTTGGAGTGAGATCCAAGCTTCCCCGAAGCCCATCCACCTGAATACTGCGAGGCTTCACGTCTTTGTCGCTCTCAATGTTATACCGCAAGGTAAATGGTGGAGTGCCGACCAAGTCCAGATCGACCAGAAGGCCGACGGAGTTATTTGCACACTTGTCAAAGATCTTCTCATAGCGAACAGCCAGTTCTGGTTCCGGAGGGTTGTAGAGTAGACAACTGGATGGCTCCAGGATTTCTCCAGCACAGTAACGGCTCGACACGGAGTCAAGGGAGTACCATCCCGGTTCTTTGATTCTCGGTCGTTGGTCGAGACTCTTTAACGACAGCTGATTCAGCTTCGAGAGGTCACCGGGTTGTTCAGATTCGTCGGCAACGGAGTGTGAGTAAGTTATCTGAAGGGGCGTATCGCCACTGTAGTCCCTTCCAGTAGAGTGGAAATGAAGGGGTAGGTCTGTGGAGTCTCCTTTTGCAATCTGGAGGAAATTTTGAGCATTGCAACCAAGCAAAGAAAGACGTGGCCGCTCGTGGACAGAAAGCTGGTGCGACTGCACAAGTCCTTTGCCTGATGAGCGATCAGCATCATCAAAAAGACTTGTATAGTTCGCAATATTGCCGTATGCATCGTGGACCTCCTCGATCGTGTAAACCCACTGGCCCCCATTGTTCAAAGACTCGTTCAATGGGATCTGCAATTTCTGACTCTGCGCCCAGACGGGAATGGGTTCTTCAGAATCAATGAGACGACCAGAAAGTTTCCGGTTCGGCACCAAAGAAGTGCTGCCCTCAGAATGTATGTTCTGGAATGAGAACCCGCCGTCGAGCCCATTGACCTTGCGAACATACTTGATTTTGAGAGGAGGCGCCCCTTCTACTTCAAGGATGATATCTGATAGGTCTCCTTTACATCTGTCCTTCTGAGTGTTGATAGTGCTTGCCTTAGGGCAGACAGGAACCAATGCATCAGATACCTTGGTTTGTACCTCCAGGTTTGACTCATCTACAACTCGGCTCAAGCGATAGATCCCTGGCTTCTTCACTGGAAGCTGTAGATCCCCTCCAGTTGTGGAGGCAGGCTGTTTCTTGCGCAATTGTTTCAATTGTTTGTTCGAGAAAGTGATCGTGTCGTTTTTACCGGTGTTCAGGTCAAAGTGTAGAACTTCGATCAGGATAGGCGTAGACTGGTTGACGCGGACCGGAATAGAAACAGACTGCTGCTGCGTGCCAAGGCACAAGGGTACATGATCCGGATTCAAAATGGCAGACCTAAACGATCCGGATGTCAGTAATTAGAAAAAAAAGGACGGTATTTTAGAGTTGCTAACCCTTCTGGAAGGATATGTATGGTCTGTTTGCCCAAAATCAACGAAGCATTGTGGATTATATCGGCCGGCTTTACGCTGCGCTCCGAGATAGATATTTCGCGGTCGTAAAAGGACTTGAACAGAACAGTTGCCCAGGCTCCAACGGGTAACTTGAGAAGAAATGTCAGGTTTGATCAAAATATCATAAAGAAGAGACGTGGCTTACCGGAATACGAAACATCAAAAACACATTAGCTGCTGCATGCAGCAAGAATATCGTAAGAAAGGTCGGAAAGGTCCATTCTAACCAGGGTATCCTCAAGGCTTGGATGCCGAACAAGAAAATACCGTCAATAAAGTTCCATTTCAAAAATAGCCATGTCGAATCGAGCTCATCGAAGGCCCCCATAGAGTCGTATATCCGCCATGCCCCAAGCGCGAAATAGATCGCAGTAACATACAAGCGTTGTGAAGGTGCGTCGATTACGTGAAGGGGAATAAGAGGGCCGCCAGCTCCATTCTCCTGAGATGCCTTGGGGGCCCCCATATTCGCATCCTTCAGTTTTGGAATTTGAGGTGAAGCATTGCGTCCTCGTTGAGCCTGCGGAGTTTGGGGAAAGGCAGAACGAAGTCGGGGAGTGCCATTCATTGCATTTCGCTGCGACACAATTGTGAGTGTGCACTTTTAGGTGGGATCGAGCGCGACAGAAAATCGAAAAAGGCGATCAGAAATAGGGGAATGTGGTGTTTGCCCCGCGTGTGGACAGAAGAAAGGAAGCTTTGTAGAGCTGCAATCTCGTTCGTTTGTTCCGCGCGGAGTCGTTTCAGAAGGGAACTGGTATTTATTTTGGCTTTCCGGCAGCTGTATTCAAGCTGATACCGCTAGGTGTCAGACAGCTGGTGTTGCGCTGTCGTTGCTGGGTCGTCGACTGGGCAGGAATAATTTCTGGAGAGAAAACGGTCGCGCTCGTCTCGGCCTCAGGCGCGTCCCCGGCCGGTGGTGAGGAGCTTCGACCAATCACGTGTCGTGCCTGCCCGTCTTTCAGCGTTTGCCCATCGTACCTTCCTCAAACGTCTTGAGATGCTTTGTTTGTTCTCTTTATTTTCTCCAGAGTGTCGATCAGACTTCATTATTGCACAGGTATGAGCTCATTTCTACCTCAACAACGCTCAGCTTGACATTTCACGAGCAGCCAGCGTTGGACGATGGGGGCTCGGAGGCGCCCGTCCACTGCTGAAACGACTGAGGATGCGAATACCAACAACATGACTGATCCCTCTGCGGTCGACCAGAGGAGGCTGTGGAACGGATTTTGCGAGGTTGAGTCGGAACCAGTATGTTCACCACTCCAGAGGCTGCGAGAAGCATGATACTAAATGTTTCCTCGGCTCTGTTCAACGTCATGCTTCGCGAGTTCGGCGTGGAAGGCGTCAAAGTGCAGGAAGTAGTGTCCCTGGATAAGGAGATCATGGACTTCTTACCGTTTGTTATGCGGAGCTTTTTCTCTCTACTGTTACTGAGCTCGTTTACAGGAAACCAGTTTATGGTTTGATATTTCTGTTCCACTGGAGGGAAGACAACCCTGAAAAACAAGAAGCAAGCTGTCCCGATGGGCTATGGTTTGCTAACCAGGTGTGTGCATTTGTATGTACTCTGGCTATCGGCCTCATCTAACTTGGCCAGACAACGAGTAATGCGTGCGCCAGTGTGGCCTTGCTGAACATCGTCAACAATGTCGAGGGAATCCACCTAGGAGAGCACCTCGCCAACTTTAAGGATTTTACGATGCCTTTTACTCCTGCTCTAAGGGGCGATGCAGTGGCAAATTTTGAATTCGTAAAACGAATACACAACTCCTTTGCTCGGTATATTTGTCACTTGGGGTCTTATTCATACTAACTCTATTTTCAGTACAATGGATATCTTCAACTCGGACCTTCAACTCAAGGATGAGGCCACCAGGAAGACACCTAAGAATCAGAAGGATAACGATAGCACATCCTCTGAGGCAGGCTTTCACTTCATTGCGTTCGTGCCAGCAAAGGGCCGGGTGTGGAAATTCGATGGTCTTGAGCGACAGCCTCAGGATCTTGGTGAGTCTGGCGGTGCTTACCTAAATAGACTCTGTGGCTAATGTTCAGAAGCGCCTTGCTCGAACGAAGATTGGCTAGACGAGGTTAGAGACCATCTCATTAACAGAATGATGGAATACGAGGAAGGCAATATCGGATTCTCTGTTTTGAGTCTTGTGAGAGACCCCCTTTACGACCACATCGAGCGCTTGGCTGTGAATGTAAAGCGACTACAGTTTCTACATCGACACTTTCCTGAACACTCGAACAAGATGAGAGAGAGGCTCTCTGGTTTTGTGCTCCTTGAAGCGAAAGCAGAGTTTGGTTTAACGGAGACAATTCTAAATCACGTCGGTGATCAGACCAGTGAGACCAATAGGTACAAGGCATGCAGCAGCGATGAACTCTCCCACGAGTATTCTCGCCTGGTCGACGAGCAGCAGGAAATAATAGGATCCATCAACGAGGAGGCTCATTCACGCCAGATGGACGATGCATATGCTGAGGGGAGGAGGCATGATTATTCCTCTGCTGTGGAGTTTTGGGCCCGAACGTTGATACGCAAGGGGGCCCTTGCCGACTTGATTGAAAGTTGAATTGATACCCAAGATACGAGAAAGAATTTGTAGCATTATAGAAATCGATGATTTTAGACTTGTTTGTTTCTATTGATAATTGTATGCAACTAGTTTAACATGATGTTGACATTCAATGTTGCTGTCGCGTTTGCTGTTCTCGGGTTCTATCGATTGATAAGAATATATATAACCGACGCATGACCACTTTTGGGCACCAGTTGACTCGGTTACACAACGCTCCAGATGCGAACGACTGGCTAAGAATAACATCTCTACGTCGTATCTACAATTAATATCTACATATGAAACAAAAGCATGCAACCTCCTCCCATCGCACGTCAAACGAGCGAGCACACATGCCGGTAACAGCAGCAACCGCACCGACGAAATCGCCAGAACACCGCTCAGCAGCAGAGAGCTGCAAACAAAACCAGCCATGGATCCCAACACCGAGTTTGAGATCGACATCATGATCCTAGATTACATGTGCAGCAAAGCAATACTCGAAACACTCACAAAACGAGCAGAGGAACTGGCGGGGCGACCGCCGACTGAGGAGTCGAACATACTGACTCTATTTGACAGTGCGCATCGTCCCACCCAATTTTCTTTTTTTTTTAAAAAAAAAAATTTCTAAATAGTATACAGCATGGAAAACACTTTCGTCGACCAAACACGCAGAAAAGCAAATATCGCGTGACTTGCAGGCCAAGCTACAGCTGATCACCGTCGCGGTCTTGTTTGTTTACCGATTTCGCAAGTCACGATGGAGCGCTCCGCGACGACGACAACAGCGCGACGAGCAGAATGAGCAGAATGAGCAGGACGCGCAGCGAATGGACTGGCATGGCCATGACGAAAACAGCACAGCAAACAGCAGTACAGCAGAAAAAGAAACAGATTTCCAAGTGTTGCTGAACAGCGTCGAAATTCCCCAGCAAGAGCGCGTCACAGACAAGCGACAAATGACTCCGTTATTAGACATACTACCAGACTTTAAGAAACTGTGCGCGATGATACCGAGCAATCTATCGCCAGAGGGATACATGCAACTTGCCGCGAGATTCATGCTTCAAGCTGTTATCGAGCAGCACGTCGTCTTTGGACAAGCATCGGCCGATATCATCGAAGATGCCTTTTCATGGGAACCAGAGACTGACGAGTGGACGAATGTGAAGTCATCATATCTTGCAATACTGCAACCAGACAGCAACAGACACGAATCGTCGCTGGCAAACCACATAGCACGCGTTGCGCAGCAGTTTCCAGTATACGAGTTTGAGTCCATGATCACAGTGCGTCTCCGCGAGATGCTCGACAAGTTGGAAACGCCCATGCTTGTGAAGCTGGAGACTGGGCAGTTGGGGGATTGGGATCCTTCGTCTTTTACATTGAGGAATGCTCGGCTAGTAACGCAGCTGCAGCAAGGGTCGTCGTCAAAAAGCAGATGAGAGAATTGATAGAATAATAATAATGATAAACGAATAAGAGTTCCCTACCAATACATGCGAAAAGCGTATTTAATTGAAACATATTTCTACAAATATCACCTCTAAACGGACAAAAATGGTACACACATACACATCGGCAAACAAATGCCAAAGACGAAATTATTGCCCGGTGTGTTTTAAGCTCGGGCTTTTACTATCGTGCTTGTCTGAGATGGTATGTATGCATCAAGACCAAAGGACTCCTAACCCAACAGCATTCGTCGGGGGTCTTCGATGTATTCCTTGACCTGGAGGAGAACAAAATTAGCGAATGTTGCTTTTGGCTGGAAAATATGGAAACAAACCTTGACAAGGAAAGTGACAGCTTCTCGGCCGTCAAGCAGACGGTGATCGTAGGTCAGGGCGAGGTACATCATCTGCAATAAATGTTAGCATGAGAATAAACAAAACTTGGTGTTTAAACTTACCGGTCGGATTTCGACCTTTCCGTTAATCGCGACAGGCTTCTCCTTGATAGCATGAAGTCCGAGCACAGCTGGTACAGATCAGTCAGTCAAATGTCGCAAATAGTCTCAGACAAGATACATACCAGTTTGAGGCAAGTTGATGATAGGCGTGCCCATGAGCGAGCCAAAGACGCCACCCTATAATAGTGTAAGTAATGCGTGTCTTATTCGCGTACTACACAGATACTCACGTTGCTAATAGTGAAAGTTCCGCCAGCCATGTCTTCAATGGTCAACTTGTTGTCGCGAGCCTAGTACACTTGTTAGATCATACCCTCGTAGCACGGCGCTTGGGCTTAGTCGTACCTTCTTGCCAAGATCGGCAATGGCCTTCTCGATGCCGACCAGGTCCATGGTCTCGGTGTTGCGGACAACCGGGGTAACCAGACCCTTCTCAGTCGCGACAGCCACACTGATATCCACGTAATCACGGTATACGATGGTGTCGCCTCCGTTGGGGCCCTCGATGGATGCATTGACGGCTGGCAGGTCCTTCATGGCGAGAACACAAGCGCGGGAGAAGGCGCTCATAAATCCAAGCTTGACGCCGGTCTTCTTCAGGATATCATCCTTGTACAGCTTGCGGAATTCCATCAGAGACGACATGTCGACTTCATTAAACGTGGTCAAGGAAGCGGCGGTGTTCTGAGATTGTTTGAGACGCTCAGCAATGCGCAAGCGCATGCGGTTCATTTTGACCTGCAAACATAAGTTATTCCAGCTCCAAAACTTGTGTTGAATTCGAGACTAAACATACGCGACGCTCTTCACGGGCTCCGGCTTTGGCAGGCTCGGTTTGCTGAGGTTCCGATGGCTTGGAAGGCTTGGAAGCCGCGGGCTTGGGGGCCTGCTTTTGTTCTTGCTTTGGCTCCTCCTTGGGCTCCTTCTTGGGCTCTTCCTTGGGCTTGGCTGGGGCCTCTGGTTCCTTCTTCTCCTCAGCTTTCGGGGCAGAGGGCTTCTCCTCTGCAGATTCCTTTGGTGCTTCAGCGCTCTTGGCGCCGCCTCCAGTTCCAGGTTCGAGCTTGACGAGATCTTGGCCCACGGTAACGGTGTCTTCTTCGTTGACAAGGAATTCCTTGATAGTGCCAGACTCTGGGGCGTTGACAGAGACATCGATCTATAAGAGGACCATATGTCAGCTGGAGAACATGAATTGGGGATGTAATAAACGTGATAGTCGTGCCTTGTCGGTTTCGATTGTTGCGATTTCCTCGTCGCGCTCGACAAAGTCGCCAACCTCTATAGAAATGGGTTAGACGTCTACCCAAACAAGACCGGCGAGTGAGTGCATACGTTTTGAGAACTGCTTCAAAGTACCCTCTGTAATCGACTCGGCCATTTCCGGGACCTTGACAATTGAGTCCGCTAGAATCACCACAGGTTAGGCATATATAGTTCACAAGACAGGCAAGGCCAAGACGAACCATAGAAGCGGACCTGTTTCCTCTCGAAACCATTCAGATTTGACTGGACAGACGAAGGTATGCTGCAGGCGCGTATTCAAGTCAGTAACCATGACGCAAGAAGAAGAAAAACAACCAAGTGTCCACCATACCTGTTGAGAAGGCTCAAAGACTTGCGGGTGAGGACAGGAGTTCTTTGCGAGCCCAATGCACTAGACGACAGAGCGCGCGATGACTGCCACAGCATGCACGACTTCTTCGAGCTGAGAGCAGCTCTCCGAAGGCCCTGCTCTGGCAAACGGATCAAGTGAGACCGGGAGGCCATAGTGGACATCTGGCGGGTATGGAGCTTGTTCGGCTGGATGCGCAGTGCGGGAAAAAAGAATGTGACCCGTGGATATTGCCAGTAGGGCAGACGAGCGCGAGAACACAAAAACAGAAGAAAAAGGACGTTTTTCGAGCGTGGAACGCGCAATGGGATTGCGGAAAAGAGTTGCGGCAAATATGGAATGAGCTCAAAGCTGGGAAAGCCGGTTACTACTAGCCGGGCCAAATTGACGCACCCGCAGACCCGGCCGCTCCCTGCCCGACCCGGCGCTGGCTACTCAGTACTGCATGTACTACGGCGTCCTGCTGCGGCACACTCTGCAATACTACTGCAACTGCACGACCTCCTCCACTTGCGATCGCGACGACGTCAACCGACGACCACACGCCACATACTCTCCCGCACAGTCGAATTTTGGTGGGTGGCTCTTGATTGCCTGCTGTTGCTGCATTTGCTGACGTTCAATGGACAGATATCGTTCGATTGGCGTGCACAATGTCGCTCCAACCCGCGGCGTATGTCTTCTTCTTCTTCGACCACCCCGATTTTACGCTGCAGCCCAGCTAATGAACACATCACTAGGTCGTTATACCGCCGATGCTTGAAGCTGTCTCTGGACTGGGCCGTGCATAGGCATATCTGGCGCGGCCAAGCCGTGTACATTCGATCGCTCTTCGACGCCAACCGAGACGTGCGAGACCCTCGCAAGCAAAAGGTCAGCATAGAATTTACAGGCTCTACAAGTGGAAGTGACTGAAAGGGATGGACAGATTCTACTTCGCGAGACAGAGAAGCTTCTGGAGAGCTGGAAACACCCTGATCCCTACCGTGCGCCCACGGCCCCTGGAGGTATGAGCATGAATTACACATCGTGACAAATGGATCCATATATCTGACTAACACGCTCTTTTTGAAAGGCTCGAAATATGAGAGAAACCTTCCGGCGCGCGATTTGCCCTGTAAGCTACTATCACACCTTCCAATTGTTGCTGCAACTTGCTGGGTTATGATATGCTGACTATTCCATTTCTAGACGCAGATGCTCCTGGTGCTCATTGATAGACGAGTTTGTAATTATAGCAGAAATACCAAAGAACTTGTTTGACAGACGTTTCGTTTTCTGTTTGTGGAACTGTAAACTTTAAACAACCTTGGAATTGTTTGATATCACTGTTAAGTGACCATGACTACAAAATTCGGTCTAAAGGAAAGCCTTGTCAGGTTTCAAAAGTACAAGAAAACAAGAAATAAGTAACAGAAATAAAAGCGAGTCAAAGCTCAGAGTAGTTGTATTGTAGGGCTAATTTATTGTCGCGCCAGATATGGGCGAATACACTCCCTAGAGCTGCCTGCAAAGACCATGTCCTTAAGACATAATGTACAACCATTTAAAAAAGCAGAAAACAAGAGCCATGAATGTGTCCCGTCCAGAACCCCATTACCTCGTCAAATAATCCAAACCGCGCCGAAACGAAAAGGAAAAAACTAAAGAAATGATGAAACCCGTTTACAGCTCTTGGCTGGGGTTCTTCCCGCTCTTGGGGGTCTTCTTGGGCAGAAGGTTCTGGTGAATGTTGGGGAGGACACCACCCTGGGCGATGGTGACGTGACCCAGAAGCTTGTTCAACTCCTCATCGTTACGGATGGCGAGCTGCAAGTGACGAGGAATGATACGGGTCTTCTTGTTGTCACGGGCGGCATTTCCAGCCAACTCGAGAATTTCAGCAGCGAGGTACTCGAGGACGGCAGCCAGGTAGACGGGAGCACCTTGAATCACGTTAGACATGGAAACAAGACGCGTCTTGGAGATGCATTTGGAGCTTACCGGCACCAACACGCTGAGCGTAGTTGCCCTTGCGCAAAAGACGGTGGACACGACCGACGGGGAAAGCGAGACCGGCCTTGGACGAGCGGCTGTAGAGAATCAATTAGCAAGATTGAACGCGTCAGAAGTCAGAAGGTAAACAAAGCACGTACGACTGCGAGTTCTTGGCACCGCTGGCCTTGCCTCCGGATTTGCCTCCAGTCATTTTGATGGATGTGGTTGTGAAAGGTGAGGTGATTTGAAAAAGGAGTAGAAGATGGTTGGATTCAGCGAGATGGACGTGGGAGAAGAGAACGAAGCAAGAGAGAGAGGTTTGGGCGGGACAGAGGGCGACGGGGGAGACGTTTATAAGAATGCGCCTGGGGTGACGTGCACGCCGGGAGCCGCCTTCCAGATCACCTTCTCGCTTAGGTCAGCTGCCCAATCAGCAGCCGCATCAGACGCGTCAACGCGCAAAAACAACAAGCCGGCCGCGCGCGCTGACTGGCCCGCGCCGCTCCACCGCCCGCCTAGTGCGTTACGGACGGCCGTTACGAGCCATTACCGGCTGCTCGGCGGGGTCGCCAGCCCGCTGCGCACCTTAAGCCCGCTTCCTGCGAGAATAATCATACAGATCATACGGCAGCCTTACCGTATTGAAATTCTGGCTCCCTGGATCACCCAGCCATTTCGCGGGCCACTATAAGAGCACACCACTCCCCGGCATCTGCGCAACCCTCTTCCAAACTCCTGTTCTCTCTTCATCTACCACGCTCGTCCCCTGTCTCATCCATCAGATTTTAATCTTTATCTCACATTTACGAACTTTTTCATCATGCCTCCTAAGACTGCCGAAAAGAAGCCCAGCACTGGTGGCAAGGCCCCAGCTGGCAAGGCTCCTGCTGAGAAGAAGGAAGCTGGCAAGAAGACTGCCACCGCTGCCACTGGCGAGAAGAAGAAGCGTGGCAAGACCCGCAAGGAGACCTACTCCTCGTACATCTACAAGGGTATGTTTTTCTTTTGCCTTGGTTTTGTGTTTTGTTGTTTTCGCGTCTTTATTTACTAACGCGTCGCGTTCTCTAGTCCTCAAGCAAGTCCACCCCGACACTGGTATCTCCACTCGTGCCATGTCGATTCTCAACTCGTTTGTCAACGGTAAGTCGCGTGTTTTTACTCTCGACGCGTCCGAGCCAAACACTAATTCCGATTTCAGATATCTTCGAGCGCGTTGCTACTGAAGCCTCCAAGCTTGCCTCATACAACAAGAAGTCCACCATCTCTTCCCGAGAAATCCAGACCTCTGTCCGCCTGATCCTGCCCGGTGAATTGGCCAAGCACGCTGTCTCGGAAGGCACAAAGGCCGTCACCAAGTACTCTAGCTCTGCCAAATAGATGGATTGACGGCGACTTTTGTTTTCCCTTTTTGCTCTTTTTTATTGTACTTTTTAGCTGCTTCGGGCTGTCATATCGAGGCAGCGGGTATGGGTGTTCGCGGGTTTCTAATGCGTCATGGGATGGTTCTTTTTTCTTTACTTGGCCGGATGATTTTACGGTTGCAATTCACATGTGGTGAACGTGGGCTATCATACCGCGGGATTGGGCTTGATCGGACAGTCTCATTCTAGAAATTCAACACAAACTTCAGTGCACATTTTATCTTATTATTTCTGCTTTCTGCTGCATTGTATTTGCGCGAAATCGCGTCTACCTTTATTCTTCTTCTAATTCGCTATCATCCAGTGCTTCGACCTCGTCCAGCGCAGTCGCTCTCTCGTGCGTCGGACTGGGCGCTGCTTCGGAACTAACAGCATGAACATGAACAATCGCTTTTCCACCTTCCTGCGGAGTCTGGATGCGCCGTTTCCAGTCGGCCCAGTCATCTTCATCCTTGATTAGGAATCCGAGGAGCATGCTGGGATCCATGTCGTCAATGTGCAACCGCCGGAGTCTGCGGGTGTGATAGCTGTCCAGCTCGTCTTGTGTATACTTCTGTCCCTTAGCCCTGGGCGGCAGTGCCGGTCGAGTATGATGAGGGTCAAGGTAAAAGAAATGCGGGTTTTGGACGCCTACGAAGTAATGCGATGCTGACGGTCGGCCGCTGTACTCTTATCAGCGCGTTCTGTTGCACATTTGTTTGACTGGCAGATGAAAATAACATACCCTGCGATCCCTATCGATTGAGGCATTGTCAGTGCCGCCTCGAGACTCCTGCGATATACTGGCGTGACGCGATCGATTCCAAGTCTGATACCTAGCAGAATCAAGGTCGGTCGCATGTAGCCCGACTTGTCGAGAGCGACTGCTTTGAATCGGTCTTCGTAGACATCTGAACTATCGTTGGTCACGTAGACATTTAGTCCTGCATCTGAATGCTCTTGGCAAAGAGCCCTGCTAGTTCGTCAGTTGATGTAGATCTGGGGTATTTGCAGCGCGACTTCGTACTCGATGCATCTGGATGTTGCAGAAGGTCCGAACCATTCTCCGGGGTGCTTGCCACAGTATAACGAACCGTGATTCACGAATCGGTGTATTGAAAAGGGCGCATCGGGCTCGTCTGCAAACATGGATAGCAATCTGCTCTCGTCTTCCTCTCTTGTTCCTCGGCGCCAATCTGTGGTTGTCAGTATTTCAATTCTTGTAAGACGTATCATGTAGAAATCGTGTAGATATATGCCATACCTCGACCAAGTTGTGACACAAGTATCGCGTTGGCAAGAAGACTCTGCCCCGAACGTATCATACAGCCCCAGCCAGTATCTGACGTAAACCCCTCGATGAGATGACTTCGCAGTCGAACACCCAGCGACATTGTTTGCGACGCATTTTGGTCTTCGGATTTGGCGATCGTTGGGAAATTCGATCTGTAGGTCATCCAGATCTTCGACTCGAAGTCGTCCAGGAACGCCTTGGGCCAGCCAAGGGTGGTAGTGCTGGTGCTGGTGCCTGGCTTCTTTTCTGGCGTTGTTTGCTTGTTGGATTTCTGTTCGTCTGATTTTTGGTTGCTTTTTTGTTGTTCTTCACTTTCAGACGGAGGTGGTATTTCGATAGAAGCTGCTGCTGGGTCTAGAAAGTCCTCGTCTTGCGTGACATACTGACTCCCGAGACACCACAGTCGAGACCCGGGCCCTTCGTCGTTCTTGGGTTCCGGGTCCCAGAAATATTGAACGATGCGCTTGTAGCGACCGATGTCAATATTATTCATGACTGTGGTTGCTTCTGGGTGAAGCGCCCGATGTTGGGGTGAGCAAGAGTTGGCGTGGTGTGTAGGTTGGTTGATGTGGTGCGGGGTGATTTGTTGATGCGGAGGTTGTATATTATATATATATATGTATCCTGGGTATGGAAATGTAGTGGTTGAGTGAGACAAGTGTCTAAATATCACTTGACAATAAAAAACTCAAATTAAATGCTCCAAACCCAACGAGAAATATTCCACGCGTGTTGACAGGCACAAAATCCTCGCAAACAGGGAAACTCGCTCTGGTCGCATGTCCTCATGCTTCGAGATCGATCATGAGAAGTGACGCACTGCACGCGGACCAGTTTGTGAGCCTCAGGCAGCATCGCGGTGGGGGCCCGCAGCCAGCCAATAGATAAGCATAGAACAACATCGGTCGAATAACCTCCAAAATGTACAATTGATATATTTTCTTATAGATATTCTGTAAAATTATACACGATTAAATCCGAAAATATAAAAAATTAATAGCTTATTGCTCGTACCATGTAGGGATCAGAAGGAAACCACAGAGCAGCCACTGCGGCCAATAGGAAAGTGGATGACTAAGCCGGCGATAACCAGTCGGCCGTTATCGCAATTCGGGGCTGAACTTTCAAGACTTCAATCAGACACACCAGCTCCCCGCCACACGAAACGCTACAATCACAATGTATCGGTAAACTGTCATCCAGTCCACGACATTTGAAGAGCCAGAAAAGGAGCCTGCCACACTCCATGCCTTTCAATACGTTGTCCTCCCAGCCGACAAAATGCATTTCCCCACGGAGAGCGCTGCGACAGCAGAGGACAACCTCTTCTTCACCGACGTACACGGCGAAGACCCAACACCTACAGAGCTTGTCGACTATACCCCGCCGAACCCAGGAACGTCCAGCACCATCGACAGCAGCGAAGATGAGGTGATATTTAACGGGCGGGGCGGCTCTCGAGGTGCTAGAACCAACACTGAAAATACCCGTGTGCGTGCAAAGGACGTACCAACATCGGTGCAGGTCACTACACTAGAAGAGAACACACTGGTCACAAACACGCGTCTCACCAGAGAAGCTGTCGATTCTACTTCACTAACACTGCGAAACAATACCGGCGCTCAGAAAAAGAGACACTCGCGCCAACGGTTTCAGCAAGCATTCTTTGCCCAAAACGACGATGCGGCGATTCTGGCCGACTACGTTGCAAACATGGATTCTCATTATGCCTTGCCCGACGAATCATCTAGCAGTGACGACGTGTCTGACGACCAGTCGGAATTATCAGACGAGAACCCCGCGAAAATGCGCCGGGCAGTAGCCTTTAAACAGAAGAACACTCGGAAACCTAGGGGCGCCTCTTCCGAGAACGAAATACCTGAATTGATCAACAGCACTGGAAAAGAAGCGATGGAATCTGATGATAATTCCACAGATGACGAGAATTTCGACGATAGTGATGTATCAATATCGCTAAGCGACCTCATATCCTATGCCCAGCGTCGGCCTACCAAAGTCTCTAGAGCCAAAAATATGACGCAAAAACTTCCGCGTACAAACGCATACGACGACTTCCTCGATTACAAGAATTTTGCCGACTTTGACATCATGGACCTCGAACGCGACAGTCTACATAAGAAGAAAAAGAAGAAGAAAGGTCGCAAACTTGATTTCGATCTTAGTGACAGCGATCTGGAGATGCAATTGCAGGAAGGCTGGGAGAGAGATAGGAACAAGAAGAAAGCTAAGAAGAAAGAAAGAGAACAACTTCGTGCTCAGGGTCTACTTGGGAAACGATCCAAATTGCCCGCGGATGGAGCAGGCATCACCATGGAAGAGGTGAAAATACAGGTCAAGGGCTTTCTCCTGTCTTCTGCTGACACGTATGTTCGTCTTAACCCCATTCAATACATAGCACTAATTTACTCTACAGCTTGGACCTCCCACCAATGGAGAAAAAACAAAGGAGGATAGTGCATGAACTTGCGAACGCCGTGTCGCTCAAATCACAGTCAAGAGGGGGAGGGTCCACCAGATACCCCGTCATGTACAAGACTGTCAGGACCCCTAACTTCAATGGCAAGCACATCGTCAAACTCGACAAAATCCTATCACAGCCTCGATTTGTCAAGATTGGCAACATGCGACCACCGCGCAATTTCGACAAAGAGCCGAAGAAAGGGAAGAATATACAGCGCAGCAAAGGCGATTTCGGCTACATTGAAGGAGATGTCGTCGGTGGTGCTGCGCCAGAAATTGCAGCTAATAACAAGGGCCGAGCAATGCTGGAGAAGATGGGCTGGAGCTCTGGAACAGCCCTGGGTGCAATGAACAATAAGGGGATATTGCAACCAGTCACGCAAGTCATGAAGAACTCTCGTGCAGGTCTGGGTTAAGAAATGCTGGTGCGGCTAAGATAGACGGCACCGGCATATCTTTTTCTCTCTTCTTTCTCACTAGATACGAGCCGGAGTATGGTGCATCATGGTAATATTTTCGTAGACATAGATTTTAGATGTGAATTTCTATCTCTTTTTTCCCTTCTTTTGCGAAGGCTGTACTTTTGAAACTGGCTGGGCATGGCCTTTCTCTCTTATATGTGAGAATAGCTGTGTTCGAGAGGGAAACACGCTCTGGCACTGCGAACAGCTATGCTGGGATGCCGACGCCTGTGCTGCGGCCTTTTTGGCCCTCTTTTGTTTGGCTTTTCCTATTTTTGGGACGGGGGCCTCTACATAATCGCCAGGAGATGAGGTTTTCAGAGGATCTGATGCTTCAATACCGGAGTCCCCTCGGGTTGAAGTGTCAGCGTTTATTCGGGACTGCACTTCTTCTCGAGCCGTGTAGTCATCGTCGTCATCATCTGAAACAGACGAAGGCGAGGCCGTTTGGGGCTGAGAGTTTTGGTTAATATCATCATTCGCATCCTTGGGTGTTGGTGTTTCCTCTGCCACCGTATTTGGTTCGACAGCAGCCGAATCAATAGATTCCGGATTTTCTCCTCGTTCCCCAGACTTGTCCTCCACCTTTAAATCTTCAAAGAGCTGAAGCTCTTCATCTTGAAATCTCATTTCAAAGCGGAGCTGCTTTACTGCTTTTGTATGCTTCTTGCTGCGCTCGTGCGCTTCGAATTGCTTCTCACTCTTGAAAGTCTTGTCGCAGATAATGCATTCAAAATGTTCCACTTCAGATTCCGAGCTGTCGTTCTCTTCGTCCTCAACTTCTTCCACCCGAGCCCAGTCTGGCGTAACATGCTCTTGTATATTTGCTTGATTGGCGGCGCGAGACCGCGCAGCCTGCGCAGCAGCAGCTTCACGGAGCGTACGTTGCCGTTCAGCCTCACTTTGCATATTCGACTTGTACCGCGGATCGCGCTTTTTCACAAACGCGACCAGAGAGCGCACTGCGTCATTGTATTCCCGTACCGCATCGTCTCGCAGCTTCCTATTTTCCTTTTCCATCAACCGCCGGATACGACGGTCTGGAGCCTCGTTCAATTTGTATGTATCCTTCCATGCAAACGATTTGCTCGTCGAGAAATTAGCCCAAACGGCGTAAAATGGGCGCACCACCTCGTCGAAGAAATCGTCTTTGTGGCCGAAAGTCGGATAGTCTTCGGGCTGCGAATTCTCCCACCGACTCGCGAGTTCCTCTTCGCGCGCGATCTGATCGAAAACGTCTCTCAGGCCACCGAAAAACCCATTCGCGGAGTCTGAGAAGTCCATGCGCGGGTTGAACTTGAACAGCAGATTCGTGATTTCAGATGTTGTCATTCGAAATTGTCCCGATGTGCCCCCTTCATCACCCTGTGGTCCATCCTCTGTGAAAACGACATCTCGATGCGAGTCGTACCATGCTCTTTCTTGGGGGTCGGAGAGAATCTCGTATGCACATTGCACTTCGGCGAATAATTTGGTTGTAGCTTCTACATTGTCATAGTTTCTGTCAGGGTGTAGTTCCAAAGCTTTCCTTCGATAGGCTTTTTTGATACTACAACAAGCCAGTCAGCGAGGAACCAAAAGAAAAAAAAAAGCCGTAGCAGTCAAGACCCAAGACTTACTCTTCCTCTGATGCGTCGCGTTCCAGATCCAGCAGCTTGTAGTAGTCAGCTCGATGGTCATTTCCGTCCTCGGCTTGGCTGTCGCCTTTACCAGTATTGGTTGACTGACTCTGTCCCATGTTTTTCGAAGTTCCCTCCTTCAAAGGCAGACCAAGATCACCTTGGTGGGGTGTGTGGGTGGGTTGCTAGTTCGATCGGCGTGGATTGTGGACTGTGGAGTCTAAGGTGGCGGGAAGCGGCCGGGGCTTACTTAGCACATGGTCGAGCTCGACTTCATCATCCACGTCGCTCATCTCGCCTCATCTGTATTTGCTATAGAAACAACAAAGCACGGGAAAAAAACAAGAAGACGAAGAAGAAAACCTACACGCCGTATTGCCTGATTGTGCTCGAGTATGCGTGATAGTCTGACGGCTCTTCCTGACGAAGTTCTACAGCTCATCTTGCAGTATCTCGATCCGCAAGGATGTTTGGCCCTTGAGAGGACTGCTCGGAGATTCACAAGCGTTGCAAACGAGCCAGCAATATGGCGACACTATTGCAAGACGCTGTTCCATTACTGGGACAGAAAACATGATGTCGAGCACAAATTGGAGCAGCCACCTTCCTCTGTCGACTGGAAAGCGATATTCGTCCAGAGGCATAAGATTGACAGGGACACTACCAAGGCTTTGAATGATATCCTCTCGAGCCAATGCGGCCGTATCCAAAAGGTCCAATCGATTATGGATTCCGGCTACGACGCAAAAGATACCCTTAGGCGACACTCCCACGCTCGGGATGATCAAGATGATCACCTAGCTCGAAGGTGCGTGGGTATTTGCACTTACTACTAGTGGCAGCTCCTGACTTACTTGAATTAGATATTATAGTAATACTATCATGGACTGCCTTAGTCGGAATATGGCTGTATCCGAGTGGGCCAAGTTGAAAGAAGGCGAGACCGTGTCTCTTGAGCGTGCCTTGGGGTGTTTTGATCTCTTTGTTTCTCAAGGTCATATCGAAAGCTTGGAAGAGGTATGTTGATTTTTTCTTGTCCCTATTTCATTGAATGCTGAAGAAGGCCACAGGTTAGTAATATATTGGATGCCGTGGCAGAGGACCTTTCAGATCGGAATCCAGACCTTGGAGGCCTCTCTCCTCGCGAGAGAGCGTCATTTATTGCGTCATTTTTGCGAATTAATAATTTCACCGGGATCGCACCTGGTAAAGAATACCACAGCCTTGAGCATAATTTTCTTGGCTTCGCTCTCAAGGACCAAGAACATAACTCTTTACCATTAATATCTGCCTCGATATTTTGCTATATTGCTCGACATTTCGGCCTCAACGCTCACCCATGTGGGTTTCCCTTCCATGTCCTGGTTATTATATTTCCCTCCCCGGGCTTTGACATGGACGGCCGTGCTCTGAACGGGGACAGCGTTGGCGTACCAATCTATATGGATCCATTCCGTTCCGGTGAAGAAACAAATGTCGCCGACTTGCAGAGTCAACTAAATCTTATAGGGGCATCGCCGACAGAGCAATCAACGTTTCTCGGAGAGTCTCAGACATCAGAAATTGTGTTGAGATGCGGAAGGAATGTGATGAATTCAGTGCGTGTCGTATTGGGATCCGAATTTTCAAAGGTGGATATTGAAAGTGCTGGATACGCCGGCCTTTGGTCCTTTATGCTTGTCAATCCGTACGGAAGATTGATGGAGATCCGGCGGCACCTTCCTTGGTTTATGGACGTTTTCGCCTCAGAGTTTCCCTGGGATATATATTTAGTTGAGAAGCACGTCCTGCCTCTGTTCGAGGGGCTTCTGGAATGGAGACATTTGATGGAGAGTCTCCACGCCATACGTGCGGCTGATGAAACGCCGAGGAGTGTACGAAGGCGTGAGGATGTGCAAAAGACCATCAAATATCAAGTTGGAGATGTCTTTCGTCACCGGCGCTATAATTACACTGCAATGATCATAGGCTGGGATCCCGAGTGTGGAGCTGGAGAGCATTGGATGAGACGAATGAATGTTGACCAGCTCCAGGCTGGCAGACACCAAAGTTTTTATCATGTTCAGTAGGTTCCCTATCTGTGCCGTTCGGTTAGTATCGACTCGCTGACTAGAATTCGCAGTGTCGAAGATAAAAGCGTACGATATGTTGCAGAGGAGAATATAGAGGTTATCAAGCCTACGTTGTCTCAGCTCCCCGGTAGTCTTTTGGCTATTGCTGGGAAACATTTCAAACGATGGGACGAGGAGGAGAGGAGGTTTGTAAGCAACATAGAGGATGAGTATCCTGATGGGTGAGCCTCTGTTTTCACAGTATATTTAATAATATTGGTGGTAGCGATCATAGTTCTTGTCAATATATAGTTTACAGAGAGTATGCATTTGTCCGGTACTAGAAAATTTATCTCGCCGATATGAATAACATAGAAATCTCCCAATAATGCGAGCTTTTTAACAAAAGCTACTTGATAAATCGACTCGCCTTTAAATGTTGTTAGGGTTTTAGTAGTGGGAATCATGTGGGTTGCGCTCGTTAGGGCTAGATTCCTGTTTCTATTTTTATATTGGCGATCCACGTGTGACGATTGACTGATTTTCAAAGCTGAACGCGGGGATATATTATCTGGTCTGGCCCGAATTATTTAATTTTTAAAAAAAGAATGCACAGAAAACAAAAGGCGCCGACTGGCATTGGCCCCATAACCCTAGCATGGATCGACACCCTGCTTTGCCGCTTCAAGTACCATGCAGCGCTGTCATCATGCGCGCTTGTCATCATCTTTCCCATACTTACAACCCTCAACCTCAAAAATGCATATAAACCGAAAAAAAAATCCCATTATAATGGTCAGGTTGTGACAGCCTTGATTGACCAGTTGGTACAAAACACTATGGCCCAGATACTTTTGCTCTCAGCCCTCGGCGTCGTTGCTGCTGCAATCAACGTCACTGTTCCGCTGTCTGTTTCGGAATCAGTAGCGATTGTACCAGGCGATTTTGTCGGTTTTGGATTTGAAATGGCGTTTCTCAATTCATACGATAATGAATTCTCCAATAACTTGGTCAATTCGGTTGCAGTGCGTATGGGCAAGCCGCCGGTAATTCGAATTGGCGGAACCAGTGGGTATGTTTCCACCGTTCCTGGAATAAATTTCTTTTAAAAACATGCTAATGTTTGAGAAGAGACTCTCTTTTATTCGATTCAAACCAGAAGGAAAACACTACCTGTGTTGCCAGTGGTGGTAACTGCCCAAACGGTTCAGACGCCGACTTCATCCTGGGCCCGTCCTATTTTGACGGTCTAAAGAGCTTCGCAAATTACTCTTTCACGTTTCAAGCACCATTGAGATATCCTATCAATAAGACTAATGTTTTGGAATATGTGAATCGCGCCTATTCAGCCTTAGGGTCAGATCGGGTGGCTGCGATTGCACTCGGAAACGAGGTTGCCTATCACGGACACGACCAAAAACCCGAAGAATATGTCAGCGACTCAGGCGTGATGATTAAATATATTTCCGAGTCTTTGAATCTGACTGGGGAAGATGCTCGGATTTTCCAGGTTTTGGACATGGGCAGTTCGACGGTGGATTCGGGGAAGCCGTATACATTGTATGTATTGTCCATGTGGTTTCCGTCTCTCTGCTCACGTCAATTTCAGACAAGATGCCTTTGAAGCCGGTCTCAATAATAACAGCACCGTCAAGTACGCTGCTGAGCATTTCTATCAACTCGGTGGTGGGATGAATGCAATCAAAACAGGTATTTCTTCAGCCAGTACAAGTCCCACGAAATACTAAATAATGATAGATATGACCCAATTAATGAACCACACTTTTACCAAAGAAAAATTCGTCAATCACGACAAATCCATCTCCTATCTCCATGAAAACCATCCGGGCATCCCCTACTTTCTGAGTGAAACTGGCAGCTCCCTAGTCGGTGGGCTAGACTTGTCTGGTGTATTTGGTGACTGTCTCTGGTCAATTGATTTCCAACTATATGCCATGACTAGGGGCGTTGCTCGGGTTGCCGGAACTCAGCGGCCTGTAGCCTCGCATAGTCTCTGGGTGCCTGTCTCCGGCCTTCCTGACACCCCTGGCCCATCAGTGCGCGCGCCATTCATGGCCCAGCTATTTGTCGCAGATTTCATTGGCAAAAGCAACGAGACCCGCGTGACCAACTTGAAGCTAGGTCGGGACTTCCTAAGTGCTTATGCTGCTTATGAAGACACCACTCTCAAGCGTGTTGCCATGGTAAACCTCCGCAACTGGAGCAAGAGTGACGGCACTGAACGTGGCAATGAGACGTTTTCAATCCAAGTACCCAAGAATGTGACCAGCGTCAAGGTAGAAACGTTAAGTGCACTGACAGGAACACAAGCACGAGGATTTGATTTGGATCCGTCGGAGAATATCACCTGGGCAGGGATGCAGTTCTCCTACAAGGTCGACGATGGTAAGGGACACAAGACCACAGAAACAAGCACGAGCGTGGATGTGAAGGATGGTGAGGCTTTGGTGACGGTGTGGGATAGTGGAGCGGCCATTGTGTATATCTAACTGTGACTGGGCCATCGCGTCCTCTGGGAGGAGAGCGCGACATGTAATATTCAGATACTAAAATTCTTAAATCTAGATACGGCGGAGTTTGACAATTTTGCTCAATATATCAAGTAGATGGGAGGTGTATAAGCTGTACCATTGTACATCTACACACAGGCGCATGGAAGATAGCAAACTGAGTCGGGTTTAATTTTAACAAACATAGCATCATTCATATCTTTTCTATCTCTATTCATATTCACTACAGTTTTTTCTAGATTTTTCTTTATTTAACGAGCTGTTGAGAGGCCCAAATTCACAGCATCACTCGTTCACTACTGCTGGAACCCTCCGAGGACAGCTCGTCGAGACTCTTGCTGCCTCCCCTGTGGATCGGTCGACTTGCTTTGGACGCGCCATTCTGTCGTCACTCGAATATTTTCCCGGGGTTCGACAGCGGATTGATCTGTGGTGTCCACACTGGGCTCCTTTCGATCTCTCTCTTCGCCAAATATCTCCTCCTCAGACCCACAGCGGTCATAGAAGGTGTCGCCGGGGAGTGACAGCGGGTGCTGGAACTTCTTCTGCTTCTTCTGCTGGTTACGCGAGGAAGAAGACAACGTCGATAACTTATAGCCTCTGCCGCTGCTGTTCGCACCGACCCTACCACTCTGGTCTTTGCTGTCGTCGCCCGAGGTCCCATTCTTCATTCGGTGGATTGACCGGTGCAAGATGGGGAAGAGCACGGGGAAGTTGGAGATGAAGACTGCCACAAAGGACTCCCTACATGACCATTCGCCGGCGAGTTGGGGACCTGCGATGCTGTCCTGCAGGATGTAACCGCAGCGGAGACCACCAAAGACGGCGGTGATGAGGCCACCGCAGAACATGACAATGAGCCCGGTCTTTTTGATATTGCTGATGTACGCTTTTATGACCATCTGAAAGTAAGAAAAGGGTAGTTGTTAGCCAGGCGGAGGGAGTAAAGAGACAGGAGGGGCGCTATACCGGCATGGGAATGGTCATGATATAGAAGTCGGTCGTTAGGTTCGTGCAGATGAGGGTCCACGCTTGGAGACGGGACACGGCTGGTTGACAAAAGTCTGAATGGTATATATAGTCAGCAAGACCATTGCCTAACCATTCAATGTCGAATAAATGCGCTTTTTTCTTACTTCCGGGGTTGGGGTTGATCTGCCAATGCTTCCGAATGGGCCAGCACCCACACAGAATCGTGAAAAACGTCACAAAAAAAGTGACGCCGACAAAAGCGAAGCCGATATTGATCCTTCGTGACATGTTGTTTACGCCATCACCCAGCCGCTTATAGAAAAACAGCCAGGATAATTTCAGCGTCCACAACAGGACCGTATAGACCAACCAGCCAAAGAGCTGTGTCTGGGACCCCTTGACGCGTAAGTGATACTCGTGGCTATGCTGATCTAGGGCCGCTCGCTCTGCATCGGTCATGCTGTTGGTTCATGTCAGCACTTTTTCTCCATCGGTGTAGGGTCAAGATCATTTTAATACCCGCTATTAGCCAAACCATCCCAGTATGCACCCACATAATATGCAGTTGCTGTCTCTGCCGTGTATAGTAGCTGGTGGTCGTCAGCGAGCCATCCATCTATGAAAGAGACGGGCAATGGAAGTAATGGAATAGCAAACGGGGAGAGCTCACAATGGCAATCACCATGAGAAAGTCATCCATGGCCAACCCCCGAAACCCTTGGAGCCTCCATCGTGCGACAGATCGGAAGCCGACAACGATAATATCAATAGCAAGATAGGTCCATGCCTCAATGACAAAGTTGTCCGACATGTTTGGAGTGGTTCGTCATTCGCAACACGACGCCCACGAGGAAAACAGTGAATTGAATTCCTGCTGTGGGGGCAAGGTGCACTTAAGTATCTTGATGAGACCGAGTGAAGACACTTCTGATCTGTGGTGCCAAAGGAGAGGAGACCCAGGCATGAAATATCATACCGTTGAACCTGGCAGCGAGGAGAAAGAGGTCAAGATTTGACGAATTGAGGCACTCGAAGCAGACTAGATTCTTGAAGGATTTTGACGGGACAAACATTCCGCCATGATCTCTGGATAATTAACTTATTAAGACCCCACCCAGTTCTCTGTTTTCCCAATAGCTTGGGTCGTGGGCCGGCGGAGACTCTTCGAAATACTAGTGGGACGCCGTTGGTGGTCTAAGTACCCTGTAGTGGATTGGCCAAATTGTTGATTTGGCTTGGCTGTAGCTTGTCAGTGTCAAACCTGTCACGGCAAGGCCCGTTAGTAAACCTGACAATTTGCGTAACTTGAGAGTAGATCACTTTAAACGAAGTTAATTAGCTAATTGTCCGCATAGACGAACGAGACTTTGAAGAATCGCTCAACAGTAGCTATCAGGCTATTAACTATCAGTCGAACATGTAATTTCCAGGATTTTGATTGATAAGAAGTGCTTTGGTTTTTTTTATTATTATTATTATTATCAATGTCGTTTTGACATTCAAAATAGAGCTTTGAAAAATTCATGTCCACTCTCTAAGTCCGAGAGTTTGAGAGTCTAGACATTCTGAACCGGCCTTTTTTCTACTTGGGACGATCGACATAATGAGTCTCCATAAAATTTAAATTCTCGTCCAGACCACTCGTTGTCAACCGGAATATACGAGCCGCCCTCTTGACTCGTCCAATCGCACTACGTATTTCAATAACCGGCCTGCGGCCAATTTATCGAAATCCTCTGCCGGTTTTGCAACTTTTGAACGTAGCCTCATGGAAAATTTTGGTAGGAAGAATTAAGCGATATTGGTGATTTGTACGTATGAGAACCGCGCACAAATAGACAAACTAGGGATAGGTAGAACAAATCAAACTTTTTGATATCTTCCACGAATTTGGGACCTTTGCAGATTCTAATGATTATTAAGCTTTGCTCTACAAAGTGGCACGGTTATGAGCATAGGAACTCGTCCCTATCGGTCAGCTTAGGACCCTCGAGCCCCTGACATCCCATCATATGAAGATATAACCCAAGATTCAATTCCATGAGGCAGCTATAGGCTTTTCCCTCAAATCCTTAAAAGATGACCTATACAGCGTGGCTTCACCCTAAAACAATTATCTACAACCTGGGGCTCGTCGACCTATAAATGAACTACTAGTACCATTACAACTAGGGTGGACCCTTTTTGGGTAGCGGTATGATTTCAATCTTTCTACGAGAGCAGTTGCTCCAACAGCAGCCTCGCATAATTAGACGCCCCACTGGTACAGTGGTACATGATACTCCGTGGATTCATAGCGTAAAAACCGTCTAGGGCCAGAAGGGAAGTTCAAGACTATAGTCCACTTTAATGCCCTTAATGATCCCACTTCTAACGGCCCGGGACGTTTCAGGGGAGTTTCCGGGGCGGGTACCTCGGGGCACTGACCCTCGTGTCAATGCATTTCCTCGTTAAACTTCCCGCATCGAAATTCCCGCATCTGGTTCAGCCATTTAACTGGCTACGGGAAGCCCACTTCCCTACGCCTCCGAAAGCCTAATTAATCCAAACGATCGTCAGAATCACATAGAGTAATTCTGAGTACGTACGTACTGTGAAGGTTGTCCTCCGTACGGAGTACGGAATACTTACTACGCACGTACTAAAGAAACGAAGTCAAGGCCCGAACGCCTTGGCAACTTAATAATACGGCAGTAGGACTCACCAAGGATTTTAGTGTCCTGCATTACTTTCGACGCACGCCTCCATACTCCATAGTCGTACAGAGTATTTACTCCGTAGTGAAGTTCGGCTGGCAGCAGACCCCGCACTAAATAAAAGTAGTGACAAGGGTGGCCTAAGGAGCTCTACAACTTGCAAGCGGTCTTCCTGGAAATCCATAATCATTTGGTCGGTCTGGTGTGATATCACGATCCCAGAGTATACGACTATACGGTCCAATTGCAGTCAGCTTACCAGTCAAACAAACATGGCGTCTCAGTTCGATATCAAGGTAAGCTACGCTGCTCAGCACGATGAAGATATGCGACCCCCTGCCTGCCTCTCCTTTGCCATATTTATGTACAGTGTCGTATTGACGACGTGCGAGAATTGATTCAATATTGACGTGGGGTGTGTGTGCAACAGAGCTACCCCGGCAACATTATCAACAACCAATTCGTGCCGACGCCGACGACACGGCACTCAATCAACCCATCGACGGGCGAACCGCTCTATGAGGTCCCCGTGTCGCGTCAGGAAGATCTCGACAGCGCCGTCCGACATGCCCGCGAAGCCTTCAAGTCGTGGTCCAAGACCACTCACGAGGAGCGGGCGAAACTCCTGCTCGCCTTTGCGGACAGAATCGAGGAAAACCGCAAAGAGATCGAGAAGCTCCAGACGATGGAGCAGGGCAAGCCTCTGAGCCTCTCCGAGACGGAGGTGTCCATGACCCTGCAGTGGCTGCGCACCTTTGCCACCATGAAGCTGGACGACGAGATCGTCGAGGACACTGAGGAGCGTACCATCTACTCGACATTTCCACCTCTTGGGGTCTGTGCTGGTCTGGTCCCTTGGAATTGGCCCATCCTGCTCGGCATGGGCAAGCTCGGCCCCGCGATCATGACGGGCAACGTCTTCATCATGAAGCCGTCCCCGTATACTCCCTACTGCGACCTGAAGCTCGGTGAGCTGGGCATGTCCATCTTCCCTCCCGGGGTCTTCCAAGTGCTCAGCGGGGATGAAAACCTAGGCCCGTGGATTACAGAGCACCCGGACATCAATATGGTTGCTCACACGGGCTCCATCCCGACTGGCAAGAAGGTGGCCGCTAGCTGTGCCAAGACGCTGAAACGGTTCACCCTCGAGCTCGGTGGAAATGACGCGTGCATCGTGTGTGATGATGTGATTTTCGAAAAGTGCCTTCCCAAGATTGCCACCTTGGCCTTCCTTAACTCGGGCCAGATCTGCATGCTGGCCAAGCGCATCTACGTCCATGAGAAAATCTACGATCAATTCCGGGATGCCATGGTCGAGTTCACCAAAAATCATATCAAAACAGGAGACGGCTTCGAGCCAGGGGTCATCGTCGGTCCCGTCCAGAACAGCATGCAGTGAGTCGAACCCTTTTACTTCTGCTGGGAGTGATGGCCAATATCAGTTGCTGATCATCTTCAGGTTTGCACTCGTCAAGGAGATGTATTCGCAGATTGAAAAGCAAAAGTGGAAGACGGCCCTGGAAGGCAAGCCGCGGGAGTCCTCCAAAGGTTATCTGATCGAGCCGGCCATCATCGACAACCCGCCCGATGACTCGAGCATTGTGGTCGAGGAGCCGTTCGGCCCCATCGTGCCCTTGCTCAAGTGGTCGTCTGAGGAAGACGTGATAGAGCGCGCCAACGGCCTCAAGACCGGTCTCGGAGCGTCGGTATGGACTACAGATCTGATACGCGGCGAGAGGATGGCGAGGCAGCTGAGCGCCGGCAGCGTCTGGGTCAATTCCCACTTCGATGTGGCCCCTAATGTCCCCTTCGGTGGTCACAAGGAGAGCGGCATTGGCATGGAATGGGGCATCGAGGGATTTAAGAACTACACCAACACCACCAGTCTGTGGGTATGGAAGAAGGTCTTCGAGTAGGGAAAAAAATCATATATATGCCTTAAGTCAAATATAATTATATAAAAATAAATAAAGAATATACTCTTTTTACATAGTTTTTATAATAATAATAATAATAATAATAATAATAATAATAATAATAATAATAATAATAATAATAATAAT
>JAMAGK010000051.1:0-105916 GCA_023626135.1 Talaromyces sp. R2412 | reverse complement strand
TAATTATATTATTAAGTTATATTTTAATATTTTTATTTTAGTTATATTAAGTCTTTTATTATTATTAACTAGTATTTATTTTTTAAATTTTTTTATACTATCTTTAATACTATATTTTTTATTATTTAAATTTAATTTAATATAATTTATTATCGATCTTAATAGTAATTTTAATAAATTCATTAATATTATTAGATTAATCTAATTTAATAAATTTTATTTACACATTTTCTTTAAATATATTTTCAAAAATATTAATTTATATATTATTATTATATTAAAATAATACTATAATTTACTCCGTAGGACTTTCTTATTGTATCCGGGTCGGCGATCTTGCCTTCATTTGTAGGCAAAAATGCCTCCACGAAAACATTGCTTTCATGCACGTCCTTCCCAGTAATGAGCACGCACTCTTTTGTGGGTTTCCGCTAACCTCTTTTGTATTCCATGTCTTTAGTCTTGCTAACCACCAATTAAGTCGCTAATTTTAGTTGGACTATACTTATAAGTCCACATCTGTATTTCAATGTTATTCTATAAAGTCTCTCTACGCCCTCTTCTACTATACACGCCTCACATTGCTTTCTTTGCTTCGTCTCTCCGACTTTCTACTGCTCTTCAATTAAGCATCACAACTATATTCAAACCTGACAATTATCTGTCTCTTATATGCTTATTTCTTTCCACTTCTCCAGCAATTGTCTGATCGACATCAAGCATGCAAAGCAAGATAATCCGTAATCGCCGTCGATGCCGTACTACAAACCTCGCTGACACCGAGAGTGACGGGGATTGCGACTCTCCCTTCGATTCCACGTATACAGATGGGTCGGACACAGACCTAACCGAGCCTGAGATTCAACACAGTGCCGGGAACCTCCCTCCGAGACCTGTCCGTGTAACTGAAACCACTTCCACCGCCATCCGTCAGCATTTTGCAGACCCTCCCGACGATACTGATGAGGATCTGTCTGATATTGCATCGGATCATGACCAACCCGACGGTACAAAAAGACTACGTACACGCGTTGTTGAGCGTTGGCAACGGTTTGTAGCGTTCTGTTTTCCGGTGCCTGTCTGTTGAGATGCTTACAATGTATAGTTACTGTGTGGTAAAAGCTGCCGAAGAGCCCGCTGGTTCAATATGGGATGCTCCAGAAGATGCCCTGCGAAACGCCTCTCGAAGTATCATGTTCCGATTCTTGAAATGGACCTTGGGCCTCACGCGTGGGAGGAAGAATCGCAAACTGCCGGGCGTCAGCACTGCCAACAGTTTCAAAACCGACTGGAAGAACTTCCGCATCTACTACCAGAAGTTGAGAGGGGAAAAAATCGATACTGAGGTAGCACGACGAATCCGAATCGTATGTATCGCGTTCACAATGCCGTGAGGAATGATTGGGTAACATATAGAGGGCAGGGCATACGTAAGGTCATCAAGGATAGGAAAATGAGGACCCAACCCCGTGATAATGTTCCGCTGTACATCGAGGATATGATTCCTTTTAATGAGACGGTCATCACGACGAGACAAAAACGATTTCACCTCGGTATTCAACGGATCATGCTGTGCCTGCTCCTCATGCTCGGCCTATTTACTGCGAGTCGGAAACGAGCGATGATGAAATTGCAATATAAACATATATTGATAACCATGCAAAGGAATCCTCATGGAGGGCCCCCTGTACCTTCTATTGATATTAAGCCGCAGTATGTGAAAGAATTTCTTGGGACAAAAGACCTGTAAGTCATGGTAAAAAATGCCTAAGGATGCGGTTTGCTGATATCTATATAGCAACGAATTTTGTTTTCCAGAAATCATTTTTGGAGTTTCATTAGTTCTGAGTCCGCATGTTTTCCTTTTTGGCCTGTTATTCCACGCCAACGCGTTTGAACCTAACGTGAGATCAATGGAAGAACTACGGAACCTGTTTATTTCTCGTGGGCGTCAGCAATTAGAGATTCCGATTAAAGAAGATATGGATGAGTTTTATATATTCTGCAGGATTGACACTGTTAACAGCAAGCCACATATCTTCCGAGAACAGCCAATGTCCGATAGCAGCTACTATTCGGCAGTCAGAGGCATGTCAGAAATCATGGGATTTCTCAATTGTATTTTCTACCATCAGTTTCGCTATGGCACGGGTGAGATTCTAGACTCCACAGGCAAGTTTCCCTTCACTCACTTTCGTTCCGGCTCATCAGTTTTGACTTGAAGTCATCAGGCTGGATCAGTGATTCGCAGCGGAATTTGATTATGAATCATGCGAGCACGGCTACATTCCTCGAATATTACCGTCCACGACGCCATGCGAACATGCAAGAAGCCGTTTTGGGCTTACCACCGGACCAGACATGGAAACGAGCGCTGACCAGCGCTTCTCGATGGAGAGATTGGGGCCGTCCACGATTTCTGGATGACGATGCAAAGGCTTTAGTTGATGAAGATCCGGAATTGCTGGACGCAATTCGTCATCGGGATGAATTAGAGGAGGCGTATGAGCGTGATATGGATTCAGAGCTGATTCCACAATTGATCGACGCGCAACGAGAGATCAACAATGCCCGTCAACGAGCTCGGTATAAGCAAAAAAACAATATGCGGCGAGGGTTTAGCCGAAAAAATGCCATCTCGGAAATTAATGGGCAACGTTCTGGGGTCATCCTATCGGAAGATGATATTTCTCATCCGCCATTGGAGTCTGACGATACACCTCCGGAAATGGCCCGTCTCGCCGAGGCTTTGCTCTCGGTTCCTGCTGAGTGGACCTTAGAGGGAGAATGGCAGCGACGCAATGCAGCTACTGATATGATTGTTGAGTATTGTGACTATGAGGAGGGAGGCCCTCTCCGAGGTCGGCCCAAGGGAAAGCGGACTGCTAATCAGGTGGATGGAAAAGGCGACAATGATTCCGGTCCCGCAGAACACGAAGCCAAGAACTTATCCGGTAAGGGAGCGGACCTCATTGAAACGGCCGAGTATAAGCAGAAAGAGGAGGACATTTGGATCTGTTTCCAGTGCGGAAAAAAGTACACGCAGAAAAGCAGTCTCCTCCGTCATTTTCGGCCGGCTCATTTAAACGACCGAAGGTGCAAATCCTGCAACGACGGCTGGGAGCATCTCGAGCAGAAGAGCTGGCAGCGCCATATAGAAGCAGTCCACCAGCTCCGCACTTGAATGATCAACTTTATAGCTCTTACAGCGATGGCTCAGAGTGTCCTACGATAGTCATATTAATTCAATGAAACGTATTTTATAATCCTGCACAGAGAATAGTAACTAAGTGGGAAGCAAGCTCTGCTGACTGAAATATTACCTGGTCTTCCACTGAAAACCCAGAAATGGCTCTGGTTCAGGGTTGGGGGACTCCTCTTGAACCTTAACGCAATCGAGGCTTTGTGGCGCCTTTGCCTTTTTGCGACCCTTCTTTGATGTCTTAGATTTTTTTTGAAAGCCTGGGAATTCTATAGCTTCATCTTGCTCCTGAACCGCGAAGTCTTCGTTTACTTCGGAGTAACCGAGATCCGCATTGTTATCCAGATCATTAGAATCATGCACAGGATCAATAGAAATATCCAGGCTTTCAACTTTGTCGTTATCACAGACATCACTGCCTTCATTAAATGTTTCACTGATGTCTATGTGACTTGAAACTTGTTCCTGAGACGCTGGAAGAATACCATCGGGAAGCTTGGTAGCATTCTCCGTCATATTTTCAATTGCTGGTTGAGTATGGTATTAGCTCAACATCTCTAATAATGGGAAGCGGTTCTCACTTATTGCTCGGATTCCTATAAATCTTTTACAAGTTTCGGAACCCTTTGTCAAGACAGCTAGCTTTTTCATAGACTGTTCGCGCAAGCTACGATAATCCTCAGATTCACCCGCAATTCGAGTCACAACTTCTGGGGCCATTTTGAATACCGTGACGGGAGAAAATAAAGCTGAAATGGACGCCAAAAGCTTTTCTTCAATAACCTCAACAGCTATATTATCAATGAACCTTTTTATGGCGACCTAAAGTTCTCGTGAGGGGCGATCCAGTATAGGTACAGACTGGAGACTAACCTTGTAGTAGGCCAACATGCAATCCAAGGCTTCTGAGGAGGCAAAGCGCCCCATGTCTGCCTCTCTACTTTGAACAATAGAATTGAACAGCTCACGAAGCTTGATAGGCTCGGTTTGCTCATGAGGTGAGTCGACATCACTGACATTAAAAAATTCTTGAATTGACTGCAGCACTTCTTTTTCACGCCGCTCGTGTCGTATCTTCTGCAAATTTTCCGTAAAATAGTGATTGTAAGTTATTGGGTGGCCCTTTGTACAATGGACAAGCAACTCAGAAGTTTTTAAGTCGACTGCTTTGCGAAGTTCGTGCAGCTGAGGCTCGAAAATTTCCCTCATGAGTGCAGTTGAAGTAGCTTTATCTGCTACATGGGAGACAGTAAGTTGTACGAATTCGGTCACTGCGTTCCATGTTTGGGATATATGGAGACGAGTAATGTCTTCCCACGGAGCGGACTGTTCTATGAATAGGTCGGATATGATCATGGGATTAAAAGTACCCGGTAACTCACGACCTCTTGTCTGTTGGAGTAGATTTCCAATATGCTTAACAAACTCTTCACGTGTGACATAAAATTGGCCTTTGTTGACGTTTTTCTTCTTTTCACCAGCATGGAAAATATGTCGATAATGTCCACGTTGTCTCATCCGTTGTGCAAACTCTTCATTCAGGTTTTGTATCACGGCACGTATCCTTTTCTGAATACCGGATTTTTTCTTGGTGCTGTTGAAGAAATCGTCGTTGTAAGTTCCGTCAATGGCACTTTTCACTACCGACTGAAATGACTGGCTGATCTGGAAGAGATATGACTGCTGTTGTGCCTGAGATTCTCGCGCGTCACCGAGTAACTTCAGTTCTTCCTGACAGTCACCCAGTTTTACCTCAATCTCATTGACTAGGCTAGGCAGCTCCGACGCAATCTGTGCGAGAAGCAGCTTGCTAAGACGATTCCGAAGGGAGTCAATGCCAAGAAGTCTCCGATGCATGAACTCCCACACGCCCTGAGAAAAGAAATGTTGCTCTTGTGTGTTGCGTTCCAACAGTGTTCCCTTGCCCTTCTCGGTATCCATATTCTTGAGTACATGCCATCCAAGACTGAACGTAACATCCTGATTCCTAGCAAGAGCCACAAACATGGATTCGCTTTCCGAACCTGGAACCAAAGTGTCTGGTTTTGTAATCACTCCAGGGTTCTCATTCCAGATTCGTCAGCATTTCTAGCCAGGTTCAGGACAATCTGGTTAGCATAATCATTTTTTGCAGAAACCACCGCTAGAATGATACTCCGCGGCTCTTTCATATACCCCTGGACTACGTCTTGTACCAGTTTGACGTCGGCTGCAGATTGTTGTTTTGTTTCGGAATGAATTAGCCCTGGTAGATCAACGATTGTCAAATGAGGTCGATCCGGCCCGGAGATTTCGACTCGCAGAAGGTCGTTTGAAAAGGCCTTTCCATGAGTTGAAATACCCATGACTGCTTTCGCCTTTTCGATCAACGGAGGCAGGCCGTCAAAACTTTCAAGATGTTCGCGAAAGCTCCCCAACGACTGCTTTTCGACATCGCTGCGGGACTGGTGAGGAACAATCGATACGCTCACCCCGGTTTGCACACTTTTGCGGAGGACCAGTTCGGTTGGAAATCGTGTGCACAGGTTGCTCTTTACTGGGAAAGCGACCCCTGATATGGCTTCCAGAACGGAACTTTTGCCAGAAGACTGATCACCACAGACAATGATTTGAGGAAGTGAGATGTAGTGACTGATTCCTTGTAAACGAAGGGTATCTATTGAATCTAGGAGGTCCAGCTGCTCTTGGGTACAGAGCCCGGACAAGGCGTCTGTGGAAAGGGATCTCATAACCATGATTGCTCCAGGTCGCGAATTGTGACAGCAGGGTGTGTTTATTGACGGCAAAGTCCTGTCTCGTATTTATAGACAGATATGTATTATAATGCAACTGGCGTGACCGACATTTTCAGCTTTTTTCGTTGGGCCAATGTTAGGGGTTTGCGTGTCTTTGGAGACACCTAAAATTCCTGTGGCCTTGTAGATTACGCTATTTACTGCAAGGAGCTGAAAGGGTGCATATGAAGGATAAGACCGACCTGTAAGATTTTAATATACCTTTCAAATACGCCACCACCAGTAATCACTCCCAGCTTTACATTCTTGTGAGAGCGTTAAATTGCTATATACTGTCAACCTAGCCAAATGATTCTAGACTAATTCCAAATTTGATGTCTATTACGCAATGAATAATATACTTCATAAACGCGCTTGACATGACAATATTTTCACTTTCTTTAGGCATAAATCAAATAATGTACAGGTAAACACGTCATAAACCTCTTATCATTTATTTTCTAATCGGATTTTCACTGGTCCTTAGGAGGGTAACACAACATTCCTCAAGCATGAATGAGTAAATATAATACTGTACTCCTATTTTTTAAATTCCTACGGTGCCACCCATGTTATTATTTCTTAGCTCAAAAATGCTTCATTTGTATAGGCTGACCATATTAAAATCTGAAAAGTCATTTCCGCTCATACCCAGGACTGTAACTTTTTAACATTCATAGCTTGATATATAAAGAATATAACTAATTGCTCCATACTGAAGCGTCGTTTGGCCTGACAGAATTCTTTGGATCCGTCCAGAGGCATTACGTAGAGCAAATTATAGTCAGCTTATATGGGGGAAAATTAGGACATAAGGTTAAGATAAGAGCGATACAAAACACTACTGTACTGATAATATTAGAGTAATGAGAAATTATGTGCATCATATACCTAGAATTGATGGTAGAAGGTTACGTGGAAAAACCACTGCCCTATGTGATGCTGCGTTTCCTTTTCTTGGTATTAGGGACAGAAACAAGATCGAAGTAAAACTTCCATTCCTTCTGAACCCAACATGAACATCGACACCAGCCAACGTGGACCTTCTCCTTACTTTCGATTCTTAGCCCCTTTATGAGGGCAATATGTGCCGGGGTTAAATAGCTAAGGACACCCTGATTTCTCTCAATTTCATCGTGATTGTGAATAACGAGAGAACGCAGGGTCTTAGCATTGCTTTGCAGAAAGTTTGTTGTAACTCCCATCGTATAAGCCGAGCACAAAGCTAGCTCGCGTATGTTCAGATTTTTGTGAGACAACAAGGCCAAAACTAGCTCACTGTGGGTAAGCCGTAGGTGTGGAGCGTGACTGATTAGCCCAGTGAGAAGAATGGTAAGAGGGTTCCAAAGGGGATCATCAGGAAATGTGCGCCTTCCGATGGTAGATGTGAGGCCGGTGAGCTGAATTTCTCGAAACCTCATATGCTGCCTAGGAAACGAGTCAAGGACAGCTAGTACTGATCGAATATGGCGCTCATAAGTCTTATAAGACGTTAACTCTTCCATGCTGTAGATGTCTTCATAATCTCTGTCCGAGCGCTGTCTCACTTGTGAGTGATTGAAAACCAACACAGACCTCCCTTATTTGCTTACTAACGCAGGAAAGCTTCTTAATCTCCTGACTATTAAGACATTTAACGATATTGGAAAGAATTTCGGTAGGAAGTGACGCCATTTCGTTCAGCTGATTGATGTCTGCTTTATTGGTGACCCCAAAAGGTTGAATAAAAATGGGCCTTGGTACCTATTTATGTTTCAGGTCCAGCAGCCGATAGCTGACTAACAGCCTTTAACTAGTTATATATTGGGATAATGGATGCTGGGAAACGGATAGTACTATGAAACGGATATCAATAGACCAGATGTCGAAACCACACTAGCGTTCCCCACCAAATGGATCATGCGACTGAATTTCCTAGACATTCTAGTATAAAATTTCATTATTAATCATATAGATTGTACACGTTCCTCCTCGGATTCAGTATCGCTATCGCTCGTTTCTAGCTGCTTCAGCCATGACTCTTTCTGTAACCCGAACGTATACAAGACCCCCAGAGTTGCCAGATACCACGAATCTTGAGCGATTCTGAGGAAGGGGTGCTGTATTTCAATTAATTCGATATACTGTAGGTTCTAGCGGCATTTCCCATACCTTGAGAACATCCTGGAACCGGATGTTGGCTGGTAATCTTGTAAAGTGATGTGCCAAGTAAAACGACATGCTGGTTTTGTCTGAATCCGCTTCAAGATTGAGAAGCCCGAGGGCAATATTATATACCCCTTGAAGATCGTTAGAACCGCTTTGGTTGCCTTCTTTCATCATGCTGTCTCCGATATTTCCTGCCAGGGACGTTAGCGACGGAGGATTGTATCAAAGGTAACGGTAACGCACCGATGTGAACCTCACCGTCTTCATTGACGAAGACACTGTCGCAAGTGAGCGCTCCGTGGCTGATTCTTAAGACATCATGTATGTAAATCAATCCATGGATTATCTGCCCACTGATTAGTATTCTCAATAGCGGTGGTCCTGGATCGTGTGACAACCTCTCTGCAAATTGTCGCCACAGCGACTCTGTCGAATGTAAGCCGCCCATACTTTTTGATTTCCGTCAAAGATAAGCCCGTCCGCTCGTAAATTAAATAGGCTGTATCCTCTGTGATTGATATGCCGGTTAAATTTACGAGGTTTTGGTGATAAGTTTTCTTGAGCGCCTCGTGTCTCCCGTTCACAGTGGAAAGATTGACTTTCTTGACAAACGTTACTGGATTAAAATCGTTTCCCACCTCCATTCCATCGTAGCCTCGCGGTCTCACATTCTCGAACTTGATGAAGATCCTGTCCATTCGAGAATACGGAAAACCGTCAAGAACGTGGGATAGCGCCTGCTCACGAAAGTTCACTTCGTCGGGGGTTTGCGACTCGGCATCGATGCTAGTGCCTTTCTTTTCAGCATCGTCAGTCAGCTTTAAGGAAGGTAGATGGTCCATATTCGTAGTTTATTAAACTCGCTCATTTATCTCAGGATTACTTGTTCGAAAATGTAGAAGCTGTGGGAGACATGATGATTTTATAGCCCTATAGAAAGGCAAGAGCGTCATTACCGAAAATTATGAGGCGATAAGAGGCTACGAACTAGTCAGCATTACCAGGAAGAATCAACAAAGTTCCGGTACACACAGATGTTTCAGAATGAATACCGAGCGCGACAGAAAATACGGTCCACTACTAAGAAGCTCACTATGGACTGATTGAAACTAGGATGAAGTGCTAGACTGTCAGCACGAAGGAGAAATAAGTATAGTGTAGCGATTAATACCAAAAAGGCATTGACAACATTTGGTAGTTGGTTCCAGTCGAAACTGTGTACCAATTGAACATTGGTAACTGTTCAAACTTTTACGCCAGATGAGGCTTTATACCGATTCAGGATTAGTGCTACCATAGAGTCGGTCATCTAAATATCCGGTTTCATGCGGTCATCCAAGGACGACAGTGCTAATATTTATTTTTCTTTATCTGCCTGTTTGCTACTTATACCGTGTCAATTCCATCCGTCGCTAAAATGTCTATGGAAAACTACGCAGTCAATTAATCCCAATGGCGTGGGGACACCATCTTTCCTTTCTGTGACGTGATACCCAACTTTATCGTACAGGCACTTGAAGTTCAGATAGCGTAAGGGTCGACAAAAGTAACATCTAACGAGCGGCGCATACTATTAAATATTGCGAAGAACAGCAGCCAAGTAACACCGTTGAATGGCTGAAATCTAGATGGGTCTCCTTCCTAAAAACACTCTTTTTTGGACTAGAAATTGCTATTGTCCATAGTTCTATGATATGAATCCTTCCTCGCATTCAACCTCACTCCCTCTGTGTCTTGGACGGTCATTCAACGAGCGGTGTCGCAGAATAGCGTGGTACATCAATTCAAGAGGTGCTATATACCATGATCCCTGGCTGATCTTAAGAAATGGGTGCTATCGAAAAACTTAGCCTCTTCAGTTGATGTATTCTAATGCTTTTTTCCTTACCTTGAGAACATCCTGAAGCCTCGTGTCGGGCGAGAGATGTGTAAAGTTCTTGGCCACCACATACGACATGCTAAGAGAATCTGAGGATGCTTCGAGGTTCAGAAGATCATGAGCAATGCTGTAGACAGCTTGGACGTCACGAGAGAATCCATTCTTGTGTGTCTCCCTCAGCATGCTACTTCCGATATTTCCTAATGCATGAATTAGAGGACATAGGTGGAGAAGTCCGGAAATCATCTACCAATTTGGACTCTACCATCGCCATTAATATATACATTATCGCAATTTAGATCACCGTGGTCAATCCTCAAAACATCATGTATGTATTCCAAACCATGTAGGATCTGTAGCTTAGTTAGCTTCTTTTCTATATAAGGTGCAGTTAACTAGAATCACCAGACCTCTGTGCAAATAGTCGATACCGTAATTCTATCGAAGATAGATGCAGAGCAACCTTTAAGGTCCTTTAAAGATACGCCCATCCGTTCATATGATACGTAGACAACGTCATCAGTAGCATGAATATCCACGACATTCACAAGATTTTGGTGGGAAGTTTTATGGAGGCTATCCTGCCACCTGTCTATGCCCTTAGGATAGAATTTCTTAACGAAAGTAGGCGCTTTCAATCCATGTCCTATTTCAACCTTGTCGTATCCAGCAACAGGCGGTTGGACGAATTCGGCATTAAATGCATCTGCACGAGGTAATGGAAAGATTCTAGGGAGATCAGGCGAAAGCTGTTCTCCACCCATGGCGCCCGAAGAGGCGACGACAACGTAAGTCTGCTTACTGAGTATGAATACGGTGCGCGAAGGTTTGACTGAGAAGAGGATGATACGATGATTATTGGACGGAGGAGGGTTTAAATAGTTTTAAGGAGGGTAGCTACATTCCCGCAATAGTCTATTTATTGAGAACCCAGTTCTATCAGGAAGGGTAACTTGAAACGGTAGTAGCTCCCCGGAAGGCTTATTAGTTGCAAACTGCCTATTAGAATGGACCGGACCGAATGTCACTCATTGGAACGTAACAATTCGAAAATTCATGCACATAAAATGGCACTTCCTTTATCCTCCCTGTGGTTGGACTTGAGCAGAGATTATTCTTTGCGCTTCGGACACACCGATCGTTGTTAGCACAGCAAACACAGTATATGTGTCCACAAGGTGCTTTTCATCGGTCTCAGCCTTTATAGCGTCGTCCAGGATGACTAGGGAGACATACTCACCGCCACTGACCACCGAGGTCCGGAGACGGCAACAAAGGCAACGACGAGATCAGCGACAACGCACCCTCTTACGCAAGGCATATGAAATGAGCAAGTATTGTGATGCCGACGTGTTTCTTGGTATCCGCATACGAGACAGTGGTCGCATAACAACGTTCTGTGCTGATAATACTGGGATTTGGTCACCATTTATTTCCTGTCTAGTAGGTCTTTCACCCTTCTTGGGCCTGTTACTAAACTAAGCTAGGATTCCTATTATCCCACTCCAAATCATAAAACACCAGAAAATTATATCCAAAACTCCCTGCAGTGTTTCCAAGCAAAAACGTCTCGAGATTCTAGCTAGATGATAGTACATGTCACAAACGTTACAACTCATCGTCGGAGGTTTCCCGTCCGTGGTCGCCACCAGAGTTGCGATCTCTCTTTCCTGTTGCTACTATATAGCTAGATACATATTCATAGATATTCTTATTCGCTCCTGGACCGTCCCTTTTAGCCATCAAAACCAATTGGTACTTCAGCGCATCTTCGTAAGGATCTTCCATCAGTTTAATTTCCTTCTGGTAGTACCCAAAGGTATGGTAATCTCGAAGAAAGCCTTGTAATGTACTTCGGAGAGCGAAGCTACCGGCCCCGGTAAACTTCATATATTCTCGAGTTTCGAAAAAAAACAAGACTACGAGTGATGGTTTTGATGACTGCTCCCAGATCCGCAAAATTTCCACAGCTCCACGGTGTAGTGTAAGGGGAATTCTCTTCTCTACCGGGCCGCAGGACATTGCATCTTCAAATCCAGGTGCAACTGTAGAGTCCTGGTTGAAATCCATGTGAAGGATCTCGTCGTTCCGGGTTGTGCGAGTTTCGTGTGATTGAAGTTGTGTCTCTCCGACTTCTACAATAGCATGCTCTGGGGAGGCCGCATCAACCGGCCTGTCAATATCAGGTGGCAGAGTAATCAAAGCTTGGGTGCTGAACGATTCCCCATGTCCCGAAATCAAGGACGAGACGATATCAATAAATGGCGTTTTTCCAAAAAACGAAAATACCATTTCTCGTGCCACTGCAAGCGGGGTAGGAAACTGAGCGGCTGGCTGATCTGGGCTGTAGATGTGTTGGACGAAGAGAGATGAGCGGCAGTTTTCAAACTCTTCCGCGGTTGGACAATTAAACCGTCGCGTAGCAGCCAATACTGTATCCTGGGTGCAGAAAAGTGGTGGGTTCTGTGGAGTTTCGTGTGCTTTAGACATGATGCGTGACATGAGCTTTTCCCAGTGTGTGGCTACGATCGCCGCATTTTTCTGGTCGGCTTTGTACAGCATATCATCATAAAAAGATAACACCATCTGTTTCTGATGTACCGTATATTTATCGGTTTGGAAAAGGTTGTTGATAATGTCAGAAGAACATCCGAGCTCCTTGGCCAGGCTGGCAAGTTGTTGTAGTTTATGAATTTCGGGTACCGTTTGAGCATCCTTCCATTCCGCTTTTTTTTCGAGCAAGGTCGCGTAAAATGTCTCATTGTATGCAACCATAACTGAATCAGCGCCAGTTCTCGAACACCGTCAACTCCGGTGAATGTCTGAAAGGAGCGTTCTGATAACTGTAGTTTCGGCGTAGGCTTGTCAAGTATCTGGAACATTGCGTCCGGAATAGCGCCCTCGAACTTCTCAGGCAACAGTTGTCGAAATGCCCTGGCACATGGCATCAAATAATTAATATCTTGGATCATGGTGCATAAGGATATTAATCGTCCCGGAGTCTCCTTAAGCCGTCTGAGGAGAATGTCTCGCGCATCCTTCTCTACCACGAGAGGGAAGAAGTTCTTCGTATGCATGAGTCTTTCAATATGATCCCGATCACTTTGAGAATACATGGGCATTAACCCATCTAGGCATTTCACCGACCATACATCAACTAGGGCCCCCTTTGCTGGAGGAAAAAGTGACGACCAAACCTGATATATCTCATTCAAATAATGCGTTACTTGCTCGGGGCACCGCAATTCCAGAACGGTCCTGAAATGAGTAGTCAAGAGTCCGCTCCAGAGGCCGACGTAAGGCAGTAATTGATCCAACCCTCTGCATAGTGCCGGCTTCTTTTGGATGCGACGCACATTCTTTCTCTTCTCGTCCGTCCCTAATCTCCAGAGCTACTTCTGCGCTTCTTTACTATTGCCAAGAAGTTGGTACTGGCGTATCGCACGATAAGCATCTCCTTCGCTGAACCGGATTTCATTGGATGCACTTTCTCGCATGCCTGTCCACAATGTGTTTGGTATAGCTATCAGGGAGTTAACATCGCCGGTCGTAGCAGGATCGATATAACTAACTGTCAATATACAACTCCACAACCCACGAATGCAAACCGCATTTTTTGGCTGCTTCAATCCGGTGTTTACCCTGGGCGCATAATAAATGTACCCCAGGGCCAAATTCCAACAAAGGTGGCTCTAGTGATTTAACTAGGTCTTCTTGCGAGATGTGGCTCTTGGAAAGAACATTCGTTAAATCGTCATCACTGATTTTGGCGGCCATATGATGTTCAGGCTCCATAGACTGGCAGCCTTCTATTTGAAATATTTCCACAAGTCGCCGTACATTCTTCTCTTCTAGTGGGCGAGTGCCAGGTATTCTGTCTTCACAAAGAAGGTGAGGAAACTCCACTTCTGCACATCCGCGAAAATATCTCATTCTTTCCTGTGCAGGGGAACTAGAGTATTGACTAGGACTATCTATGGCGATTAGATATGTCAGCACCCTATGGAAGTGAGGTTGGGTGCTCCATATAACCTGGCCCGGTGGACATGCATATTTTTATGCAAGTGCACCCAGTAGTCTGGAGCTATTCAATTGAAAACTATGTCTTTTTCGGGGTTAATTTCTCTCGGTTATTAAGTGCGATAGGTAAATTATATTCTACTTGGTAATAGTGGATACTTAGTGCATATGCAAACTTCCAGTGCAGATACACTTTTTTAGTGTAGATCCACGCGTCCAGTGCAGATACACCCAGTGCATACACACCCTTCTAGTGCAGACACACCCAGTGCAAACACACTCTTCTAGTGCAGATACACCTTTTCAGTGCAAGTGCACCCAGTGCATATCCACACGTCTAGTGCAGACACACCCAGTGCAAACACACTCTTCTAGTGTAGATACACCTTTTCAGTGCAAGTGCACCCAGTGCATATCCACACGTCTAGTGCAGACACACCCAGTGCATACACACCCTTCTAGTGCAGACACACCCTTCTAGTGCAGACACACCCAGTGCAAACACACTCTTCTAGTGCAGATACACCTTTCCAGTGCATATACAACTTTCCAGTGCAAGTGCACCCAGTGCACATCCACACGTCTAGTGCGGATCCATCCTTCTAGTGCAGATACACTTAGTGTATATACACCTCTCCAGTGCAAGTACACCTAGTGCAGCTACACTATCTGGTGGAAATGCACAGTAAACCAACCTATAAACGTACTTTTTAGTGGAAATATTGTTCAATTTCTCTGCTGTTATGTTTCCTCGCATTATTAGTGAAGCCACTTCTGATTGTTTAATTACTCATAGGTAATGCATGAATTGAACAGTTAATTAACTAATCTTTAAAGCCCATAGCTCGACGAGAAGTGGAATCAAATTTGAGTGCTGCCATTATATATGGTTTTAAGGTCCAACTTGGACCCCCTAAGCTGAGGAAGTCATGCTGGTGGTAGTGCTATTAGTTTTAATTTTTGACTATAGCATGCTTCATAGTTTGTTACCTTTAATAAGCCACTTGTTGTCTGCTCACATGTATGCTTGATGAATTGACGTAGTGAATCCGATGCAGTCTCAGAAGTCCAATGTTCAACATCAAGCTGCTCTAATTTTGTAGACCGATCTTCGAGATTCATTGCAATTTTACCGACTGCTTTTAAATCTCGATCTCTGTCTCTTAGAGTCATGTCGTTTAGCATGCTATCACCGATGTTTGCTATAGATGGTCAGTATACGCCGTCAGGGGTAAGGACTTTCGTACCAAGTTTCACATCACCAGACAAGGTAAGAATAATGTTTTTGTCGTTTAGTGATCCATGAGCGACTCGCAGCTCTGAGTGAATATACTCAAGCCCTTGTAAGACCTCTCGACACACAGTTGCGATATCAGTCTCTTTGAATTCTGCACAACCAGAAATGGAAGCGACAGTCATATTGACATAATGGCATTCGTATACCAAAGACAGGATGCCGGAATGGTGGAAAGCAGCGAGCAGACTCACAACATTTTTATGAGAAGCAGCTTGCAGGGACTGAGGTATTGATTTATTATCCCGCCGTTTTTTGATTATGACAAGAGGCAAATGCTCTTTGTCCTCAAGACATAGTATAGCATGCCCGGCATGATCAACCTCTTGAAATCGATGGTACCGGGAATCAGGGCTATCCGTGATGAGAAAGTCCTGTGGGTCGTCAGTAGCAAACGATATGCCTTTTTTTATTTTTCGACCCTCCTTTTTCTTTTTAAGAATTCCTCTCGTTTGAGAAGGCGGAAATTCGCCGCCCTTGTTGTCACTCAAAACTGGAGGGGTGGAATTTTCCGGTGTGGCCTCTGTAGTTTCATGGCCTGCCAATGTATCGCCTTCCGAAAGCAAGCTAGCAAATGTCTCCGGAATCCTTGTATATCTCTTTTTGTTTAAGTCCATTGTCGCCAGTCAATTATGAAGTGTTCGGCACCACAGGTATAGATAAAATACGAATTGAGTCCTGGTCCTAAGATCACCAGAAGTCTATGTAATTCTATCAGTTGCTTTGATTACAGGGAAGTTTTCGTTAGTCTGCTGCTGTCGAGAAGTTGCTAGATCCAACTGGTTGTACAATAATCGAATGAATCATGCTTACTTTGAAACGGGCGCTTGCTACGAAACGGGCGCTTGCTACGAAACGGGCACCTAACAGAAATAGCTATTTCCATAAAATGGATTCATCACACCAACATGAGAATAATTGGAAATTGTTGTAATATAAATTAACAAAAGAGAAAACGGGCTTTACGAGAAATTAATGTTTACTTTCTTTCCCGGGAACATGATAAGATAATAGAATAGTTTCGTAGCAGAAGAGGAAGTAGCACTTGTTACGAGATAGATTTTAGTTAGGTGTATTCCAGTAGTCTTTCAGGCTAAGCTCCTACTAACTAGTTGTCGTTTAAGTATCATCCGAAATACATATATAGAGCCGACACTGTCCTATCCCATGGACACTGTTTTATGACGGCTCCACAATGATGGCGGCGACTATTATGGACTACACCGATATTTACTCCTTAATTCTTGGAGGCGTACTTACTTGCCTCCTCCTCCTTCGGCTTGCTCGTCTACTATCTCACACTTATTCAAATCACATCCGCCCTTTCCTGCTGACGAGAGTTGTTTATCCCCGCTATATCAACTACATATCTTGGACCTACCCTCTACGCGCAATATTTCTGATTTCCTACATCGCGACTACCGTAGGATTCAACGCGATCGGTGTCCATAATATTTCAGAGGCAAGTTCACGCGCCGCAAAGTTATCATTACTCAATCTGGTTCCCCTGTTCATATGCAGTCATGAGTTTGGCCCTCACTTTCTCGGCATATCTTTGGATATTTATCGCATTCTGCACAAAGCTATCGGCACTGTGGCATTCCTGGAAGCATTTACACATATGGTTCTCCAAGGGGCTGTCTATGTTATCAAATCTGAGCAGGTGGATCTTCGAGACACAGCGACCGTCTGTGGAGTTACAGTACCCCCCTCCCCCCTAAATTAACTCCAAGGACCTTACTCATTAACATATATATAGTCTATTGCGCTGTTGACATCGATTCTTGTGCTGTCTGTCTTCAAATCACGCTTGTACGAGCTGTTCCTCAAGTTACACACCCTCCTCGCATTAGCCCTTCCCTTTTTCATCTGGAAACATATTGGTGGAAGGAGTCCCATGGCAATCCAATGTCTGTACAGTGGTGCATTGGTATATGGAATAACTTTGTTATTTCAGCTGGCTCGGATACTTTATCGCTCCGTCAATCCCAGTCGGCGAGGTAAGTGTATCATCAAAAGTCGAGGTCACTCCATTATCGTACACGTAACACCAGCACAGTCGTGGACAGTCCGAGCCGGCCAGAGGGTAAACATCTGCGTTCCCGGTATGAGCATCCTATCTATCTTTCAAATGCACACTTTTGTCATTGCCTGGTGGGATCATGATGACTACGGACAACAGTCGATATCACTTTTAATCCAGCCACGCTCTGGCCTCACTAGCAAATTTAATGAACTCCACATGACTGGCACGTATTTCACTTTGATCGATGGTCCGTATGGGCCGGATAATTCTGGCGGATTGATCAATGATCTGGGCGATTACGGTCATGTTTTTATGGTCGCAACTGGAATCGGCATCGCCGCTCAAATTCCTTACATCAAAGAACTCCTGGACGCGCAACGCCACGGGCGGGCTAGAACTCAAAAGATAACTCTTATCTGGCAATAGGATATGACTCGTGAGTATTTCCTGGAGTTGATATCTCTTGATACTGATCCACGGGGTAGGCGATTATGATGGAGCGCGAGACTGGATCCAACAGCTGGTTACACAAGATAGAGAATATGTAAGGCAGGTCGATATGTATAGCTTACAATTACTGAATTCTGTTTTAGAAGTTCCAAGTATTCCTTTTCGACACCTCTCGACGAGCGTCACGGAAAGACCCTCGTCATCATGGCGAACATAAACTGATCAAGGCATGGGGCGGTGAGGCGGATTGGGAACAGAACCTGTTGGAAGAAATGGATGACCAAAAGGGAACGATGCTTATTACAGGTATGAATCCCGATTGTCTCCATTCTATCGTGCTAAGAGCGAAAGCAGTATCCGCGCAAGGCCACATTCGCAGTGAATTTCGTAGGTTGGCCCTCAAGCACCGAAAGCATAACGTGGAACTTTTCGAACTTGAGTTTCAACCATGGGGGAGTAACAGAAGTTGGTGTTCATACCTGTGACCTCAAATGGTAATCAAGAATGATGATATAGGTTGGAATACTGGTCGCTCTTCAATTATTTTGATATAGACTTATTACATTTAGTAAACAACTTTGCTCTACTCAAACAAACCGCCTCTATTAGTGGTCCTGAATAAGGATTTCTCCAATTTCTACTAAAGACACCGTAGACACAGCGCTCTTGGCGTGCTCGATGGATTTACCGGCAGAACATCATTTTGCCAGCACTCAAGCCTAACACAATAATGATAACCTCCACGTTATCCTTTGAGCAAAGAATAGGTCGATATGGTCGTCGAGATCGTGCGCGTATGTAGCTCTCCACAGTCGTTCAGAAATGAGATGTACGAATAAGCGCTGTGATGAGAATGGCTCATAAACAAGCAAGGCTATGCGTCTCAGACAGTTAACACCAAAGGTGTCGTCGGTGCAGAACAGTAGTTAACACGAAACGGTTAGTCGACATGAACCCGGTCGTTAACACTAACTGGTAGCAGGACGAGATCAATTAACAATGGATTGTGATTGTGCCTAAGAAAAGCAAAACTAGTGTATTAGAACTGTATAAATGCCGCACTTCCTGATCTATGGAGAAGCTTTTTTGATCAATTGCTCGGTCAGTCTCCTAAACAAACACTCACAAACTCATCACTGATTTCGTTTTCACCACATCTTTTTATTGGTTCCTTGTATCTCTTGTCCTCGTCGGACGCCAGAGAGGTGTAAAAGCAACTTTCGTTCACAATGGTGGGGGAGATTCCCAAGCAAATTTGGGACTACATTCGGTGGTATCTGTCCGATGGACATCACATATTGTGGGGTTCCATTTTCAAGGATGATACATGGCTTCGAAAAATGATTCAGATGAAGGGCAATCCTTTTCTTTTCGGCCCGGAACTTGACCGAATTGGGTTGCCAAAACAACACCGGAAACCAATCTATATGACAATTCATTGTGGCGATAAAACAACCTACCCTGATTACGATTTTGAGCTGTTCCAGAAATCATTACGGGATCATAAATATGATGAATCTACAATGGAGATTAAATTCCACGGAGGAATCATACTTAACGTTTCAGAAATTAAACACCCAGAGGATCCCTTGTCACTAGACAACGAATGGTTGATACGCCTCTTTTCTGAACGTGGTAGCCAGGCTGTTTCGCAGTACTCCTTTTACGAGAGGAACAAAATCTCCGCGCTCATCCCATCGCATATAATTGCTGTAGGGGGCCCACCATATACTGCAGAAATTCTAAAATATGGCTACGCTATCACCATTCCTTATGGTAAAGAAACAAGGCATGTTATTTTTGAAAGTCGGCAAAAACGGCATGCTGTGGAGTTTGATACTGACGGGTCAGGACGACTTCTATGGATAAGAGTCCGGCAATGAATAATGGCTTCCTGTTTTGTGACTATCTCATGTGCTGTATAGCTTATTTATGAGAGCCTATTAAGGAAAATTTTATTATTGGATCATTTTCCAAAGTTTACAAAAAGGCACTCTTCTGTTACCTTATATCGCTATGTGTTTGACGACAAATTATCTCCTCCTGATATGTTCGTATCTCACTCTAGTGGGACTCGTACAAATTCCAATGTCATCCTGCTCGTAAGCCTTCAGTTAACTTACGCTCATAATAACCAAATATGCATAAATATAGCTGAATATACTATCAGAGTAGTTTATTATACATGAACCACTATCTTGTGTATTCGCAGGCTTTGTCGGTGAAGAACAAAGTAATTCCGGTGATATAATTCCAACTCTCGCCAATCCACGAGGTCAAGGTCAAGGAGACATCTATTGTTCTCCACAGCACAGTTCATTAAGTTGGTTTCTTGTTGTAGCGCATGGAGCATGTCATGCAAATATTCCCAGCTTTCCTCAAAATCGCTCTCGCCAATACTAACGACTAGCTCATCTAGTAACGAAATCCCACCGGGCAGCCAAAGCGGAAGGAAATTGATAGAATCAATCAATTCCAAAACTTTAAGATGTGAAAGATTGGCAAGTTTTGCGACCACCGGCTCATTAGCAGGGAGATCGCACCATAAGTTACTCTCGACGATGCGCATGCTTTGAATCCCAGAGCCTAATTTGGAAAGGAAAGGGATAAACGGCCAGCGAACGATAGAGTTGTGCATTTCGAATCTTTCTAGAGACTTCGATTTGCCGGAAACCGTGAGGCCTCTTTAATCTAGGTTCCATATTGCAAGCGATACAAGCCGGGGCAGCTCTGAAAGGTCCATTATTATATCCACATCGCAGTATAGGTGGAAGCGAATAGAGAGGGTCGCTAGAAACTCAAGTTTTGGGAGCACAAAAACCCCTGTATTAAGACCTCCTAGGTGAAGCTCTTCCAAGAATATAAATGTCGGACTAGGTGCTGAAGTTCCGAACGGCATACCTCGAATATTGATGTCACAAATGGAGGGATGGAAAAGTTGCTCCAGGATGTTCTTTGGATATGCGCCCATCGTCGAACCGTAAATCCTGTTTGATCTTAGCTTATTCCCTCCCACATAGGAACTGGAAATACCAGCATTGTCTCAAATTGGGAATATGACTTAGGAAATCAAATAAACTGAGCAGGGCAGAACCTTCGTAGCTATAGATCTTTATCTGTTCGATATGCAACAGCTCCACTCTTAATATGTCAACTACCCTACGAGCTGACAGGTATCTCCCGTTCAAACGCCGCGGAAATATGGATTCGAATGAAAGTTCCGTAATGCGAAATAATCGCTGCGCAACTTGCAGTCGAAGGATAATGGAGGTGTTGTAAAGTCTCCACAGGTCCTTACTCGATAGCTGACATACATAAGCTTGGCAAGAAAAAGCAGTCACTGAGTTACACACCTCATCGAGAATGAAATGGAGTAGCTCCAATGGGAGGTCAAGCAACATCGCAGTTATCGTATAGTAGAATGCACTGGGAGCTCCTCGATGTTCCTCTATAGCTGAAAAATAAGACTGATATCCCTGTACAAGACACCTTACTTTCTAGGGGTATATTGTCCGAACATTTATGAGCAGTTCTTCGTTTTAATAATGGTGAATAAAAGTCTCCCACATCTCTTACTGACTGGGCCGTTGACACCTGACGGGTGGTTAGTTTCGCCGGAATACAACTGCCTGGGTCTAATATTCTAGCGGGATGCAACGTCAAACGAAATCATATATACTTTTTGACGAAAATGCTATTACAAAGGTGATACTGAGAGAAATATTTGGAATCTTTAGGAAAATATCAAGAAATTTTTCTTTTCCCGTATAGCGTGGAACATTGAGATTTTTAGTATTGATTGCGCTTCCATCAATATAAATTGTTGGCCCGGTTATACAGGCAATATAGATCTACTGTTTAGCCATAAAACGCGTTTATCTGCCCTCAAATGCTATTTTTAGCAAGAAAATAGCTATCATATGTAGAGAGACTTGGTCAAACCCATACAGAGAGAAACCAAGGGTAGAAGCGCATTCCATCTCGCAACCTCATGTATACTGCGACAAGTCGCCACGCCCAAACTAGACACAATACCCCCCACCATTCACCCGTGTACAGTTCTGACCAGCATCACAGTCCGCTGCAATATTCCATGAACCTTGACCATCGCATACGAGAACAATCGCATCCTGACCATTCCAGCCACACCCATAAGTACCTGGTTGGCATGCTTTTGCTGTTAGGGTGACAGCTAGTAGCGAAATAACCATTGCCGTACAGCGCATTTTCAAGGCAGTAAAGAGGACTATAATGGAATAATAATTGGTTACAGAGAAGAACAATTGTATTATATACTCACCGAGATGCTTCAAAAATATTTTCAAGAGAAGATTGTTTTTCACTTGAATTGAGTTCAGGGATATCAAAGACTGAACACTCAGATATATATACTGTACCTTTCTTTGGATCAGATGAAAGTGATAGGATTGTGTTGAACTTGCAACTTCATACCCAATTTACTTGTAGTTACCGAGTGATCGCTAGTTACGGATTGGTTTTTGATTACCGATTGGTTATACATGTGAACATCATCACGATGAAAAATAAGGGCCAATGTTGACTAAAAAGTTCCATGCACTTCTAGTTGTTTCAGCTTGACCCATGATGATCATGAGTTATATAGTGTCAGCTTGACATCACACCCATATTGACTGTAGTTTTAAAATGGAATGATCTACCGTCTTAGAGGAACTAATGTCCAGTTAGCCAGTTAAGTCCTCCACGGAAGGGACCTGTCGATCTGGCCGTGTGGGACGCACGGTCTAGACAATCAATCGAATTGAATACAATCGAAATGGCTGAAAGAGTCTTTCGGACAGCATCGCCTATCAAGCTCTTGTATGGTGTAGGAACAAAAGACTATTCTGCTAGTGTTCCGTCCATTTTAAGCGCCATCTCCCCACAAAGCTTATTAGCATACCGGTACACGCTAGGGAAGAGATAAGCGGGACTAACCGTTGCATCAAGCCAAATTACTCAGGATTATCCTTTTCCAGGTTACGCCGGATCTTGTTCGACTTCATCTCTAAGTCTCGTATATGGAGGATTACTGGGCAGGTTTTAGTTGAAGGCATTGGGATAGTTGGATCTCGGTGTTGTGGTTATACAGTTGGAAGAGGACTGATTAAAAAGATCGGGCATGGAGTATATGAGCTCTTCATCGTGAGGATCTTGTCAAAACAACTTCTCAGTTTAGATAACGGATGAGATACTGCATGATCATCAGTACCTTTGAATAGAATACCATTTTATCTGTGACTAATCCTTTCGGGATTAGTGCTCTCCAATGAAGCCATCGAATGAAGAAATCGGTACCATGAAGGGTGGCGGGAATGTTTCAAGTTTACCCCTCATGACAGGTCACAAACCACCCCGCTTAAATAGGACGATACTCTGTATAAAAAGGAGGGTTTTTGAACAAAATGTACTCAACAAGAACAACAAGAAGAAGAGACAATTAGAAATACACAATTATACCAATTAACATGTGTTACCTAATTTCACAAAATACGAAGGCTTTTGACAGTACCGGTAATCTACAGGTGTCGGGCAATCTACTGCAGCCATCAGAACATTTTATTTACTTCTTTACTTCTAACTGTGACGGTGCTCAATCTAGAATAGAGTTGACAACGCAAATCAACATAGATTCCCCTATCTAGGCAGCTCGTACGAGAATACAAAACATGAAGAAAGAAAGAACAGGAAGAAGTGCGTGATCGCGGAGCGGGGTTGACATATAGACGAGATCACGTGTAAGGCTCCAAGGCAGCCATCAGGCATCAAATGACTGAGCCGTCACACTAACATCCTTCCACCAACGTCAAAAACGACCTCGGGACTTCATCAATATAATGGCTCCCCTGGATATTCCAGCCTTTGTAGCGGCCTGGAAAGCCATCTACATCCACTTCGAGACTATTGGTTACATACCTGACCAGGCGGTGGCATATCCCCCCCATACTTCATCTCCTATACCGCCCCCAGATGACGATGCCATTGACCAAATCCCGCTTCATCCCTTTATTCTTGAACTCTTACCTCAACTTCCATACCCAGTCTCGTACGAGTCGTCTTGTGATTTCGAGATTCTGCCCCGTACTCGAGCCGTGCCTTATACCGAAAAGGGGAAGCTGCGCAATGCTCGTGATCCTTTAATGTATTATTTAGACGAAGAGCCTCGCGTCGGCGGAGAAGGAAATGTGCTCGGAGCAGGATATTTGAAGCCGGAAGAAGTTCTGCTGACTACTCAATTGCCTCAAGGAATGACTTTGATTCTGAACGTAGCTGAGGGTGTGTCCTGTCCCTTGTCTGAGCCCACTTACGAGCTGCCAAAAGCTACGAGCGTGGCTTTATTTTTAATACAACTTCCAAGGTTATCTGACATATAATAAATATAGGCGTCCTGCGCGAATACGATGCTAGTGGACCTCCTCCTGGTGCAGAGGTGGACTACCCTTTGCCAAACGATGTTGAGCACCCGTACAATTGGCCTGCGCTACCTGCTATCGAGACAGTATGGTCTTATGTCCGCAAATTTGAGACTTTGGAATGGATCGCCTTCGAGGGTTCTACCGAGTTGGGCATTTTGGAGCCCTTTGATCGCGAGGTATGTCTATTATAGTCCTCGGTCTAGTCGAAAATTGTTGAAGAAAATGCGGAAGACTAACGTGATCTATAGCATCAGAGCATAAAGCAGATTCTCATGGAGGAGTATGGATGGCCTGAAGCATTTCGGAAGGAGGATTGGATTAGAGAACGCGGAGAGTTGAGGAAGAGGCTAGTCAGGGAGCTATATGAAGAATTCTTTTAATTCTTATCTGGCCTCTCTCACAGGTGAGGCTATTGACGGTCTAACTCGATTGCTATGTAGCTAAGTGCATATGTTTTAATCTCACAACTCATTTCGGTTGTATCTACCTTGTCCCCCTGATGAAAACGATAGAATATCGTACCTAGGTCAGAACCCTGAAATATTCATGCAATGGAAGATGCTGTCCTGATATACGTCCATGGACAATACCCCTAATGAATAGAACTAGTATAAAATGCATCCATGAGTGCCCAGGTGGTTCCAAGGTTAACGACTGATGTGAGTTAGACACCAACACACACATAGTCACCCAAGTCCAAGTACTTGCAGCTCGTACCAACTGCTGGGTTCCAAGCATAGAAATCAGCCAGACTTATACCTTCTTTAGTGGCAATGGTACAGTACTCGCGAATTTATTGCTAATTTCTTTTTGTAGTTCATCTCAGGATATTTACATCGTCTCATCGCTTAAGTGACCCCCAATTTATTCATAGGCTCCGCTTTCTATGCTCCACGCGCTCCATCTATCCATGCATGCTTATGTGACATGCTGAGATTGAACATTACAAATTAAAGCAATGCACTTTTGCGGAATGCGCCTTGAATGCCATCTTCCCATTCAGAACCATGCCGGAGCAGATCAAAGTATCAGGGCATGGAATCAGGTCATTTGAGGTGTAGTACCAGAGATGGAATCGATCCACATGCTTTTGAAGAGTGTATTTCTTTGTGTAATAACAGTCTTTTGGGGGAATTTGTCTTTCTGCCAAACAGAAGAGACATTGAAATTTCCCATACATTAATGGTTGATCACGCTTAATCTCTGGTTCTAGTTTGATTGAGCTAGTTATATCATTTGTAATCTTACTAGATGATTTTTTCTACAGCTAATATATTCAGGGCTATAGTCGTTTTTTTCACCTACATAATATAGTTATATTGATTATAAACTTAACATACAGACCAAAGTCTTTGCAGTTTATAAACACAGATAGATCACGCAGTACAATCTCCGCAATCTGACGTCGTTTAGCCAGTCGGATCTCGGCTATCTTAATTTCTAAATTATTATCTTCATTATCTTCATTATCTATGATCTCGCCATTTAATTGTCGCTGGATTACTAGCGCAGGAACAACAGCATCATAGTCTTTCTGAACTTGCTTAAACAATGCTCATTCTACAGCTCGGATAATACTGTCGAGCTATCGTCGCACTACCTTATAGTTTTGATAGATTAACTCTCCTTTAGCTATCTTGATAGCTCCAAACGACTCCTCGATCTATATATAAAGTCGGTTCCGAATAGAAATTAATTCTAATACTAACTAACCGCGACAGACCTCCTATTTCTGCTCTACAGTCAATTTCCTCGGGAGATTTGGGTCCTAGAATCGCTAGATGCGACTAGCCGCTTTCGCGGACCTATAGTCCGTTTTACGCCTCTAGAAAGCGTCCTGCGTGCTATATCGTATTCTTTAAAAAAGATAATTCTTTTTAAAGATCCCTGATCTTATGGTATAGTCCATCACCAAGTTACAAACCGCCGCGTTCGAGTTTAGGTTATTTGTCGTCACTTAGTATCTTAGAGTCTGGCGAATCAGCCGTGGTTTGGCTGATGGCTGTGCAGAGGTTCTTACCATTAATGACATTCCCAAGGTTTTGCCGTAGAGAGTAGGTCGTCAAGATGTCCGTAAAGTCGAGGGCTTCACTAAGCTGCACTACCCATCTATGATACTCTCGGTATGTGAGGCCAAGACGAGATAAGATATACACACCTTACGGTATTTTAATCGCTCATTAAAAAATAGACACGTTCAGCATCTCTCTAACCCACAGGATGGTCTAATTCTAGCCATTTCTAGCTCAAAGGGAATACAACTCATCGGCACTTACCAGCTCGGGTATCCAAAAAGCCCCATCGTCAAAAGCGAGGCTGCTAATGTGACTAACGATATAAAAAACCAGATTATCATTAAGATTAAACATGTACGTTTTTCTACCCTCATATAATCAGTAGCCACTTTACACACAAACGTATTCTAACATAATGTACGGTCGCTGTTGCTTTTTCCCAGACTTCATTTTGGTCAGCTTTATCCCCATCTTCAGCTCATGCTTTTTAGTTTTGTAATCCTTCTCTATATATAGACAAAGGTCACGATACGTGATTTAAAGCAATACATCCGGCCGCAAGCCAATAAATGTGGCTAAGAAAAGAATAACCGCGATCTACACTATATATAACGTTGTGTCGGTGAACCAAAACGGCTACACTTGACGCCGTTTTTGCCTTCCCATTCACCGCCAAGACTCGCCAAGACCACCGTCCCGTGATCTTTGCTTTCGTGCCACGGCCCCGCGACTTCGCACGACGCACCCTTTCCCTTGCCATTTTACGGTCATGTGACCCTGTAGACGCCCGCTCGGCGGCGGGAGAGCGGTTTCCTGCGCTGCAGTTGACCACAATCCAGAACCGTGGTGTCGCTTTTCCAACTCTCATTTCATGACGGCCCAGGAGCCAAAAATGGCTCCCTCCAGCGACACCAGTACTACGGTGCCCCAGTACCGCAGTATCTGCCTGTCCCATCCGCCTACCCTAGTGACTCGTTGATCATATATATATAGTCCTCTGCCCCCGCTACATCTCTCACTTTCGATTCACCCGCTTCCCTCACCACGCTAAATCTTGCCAAATCTTTTTTTCTATATCTACTATGACTGTTCTGGACACTGGAAATGAGAGTAAAAGCGATGCGAGCTCCATCCTCAGCGAACTCTTCTCAGACGACGGGCTCGATAACGATTCTGCTACCGACCTGGACCCGGACTCGGACAGCGAAGATCTAGACGACAAGAGCGACTCCGAGGACGATGAGGCTATCGACAAGGGCCAACTTTCTCCAAAAGAATACTTGGCTAAAGCAGAACAGCTGGATGTTTCCCAGCTTCGACAGAAGCGGTACAGTCCCAAGACTCAGGAGAAGTTAGACGAGACTAGCGAGTACTAGAATCGGTAGAGAACCCTTTTCACTCTTCAGCCAGGTGAAATTCTAACAATTAATATACAGGAAGACACTGCCGGCACCTCGGCGTGGACCCTTCACAGCAATGGCACTGGATCTCGGACTCGGATAACACCGTCCGTTTCCTCTACGGGTTCTTCGGCTGGCGGTGCGATATCCATCGTGGAAAAAACGGTCGACGCTACCCGGGCATTCGCCATAAGAGCTCACTAGAGTCATTTTAGAAATGGTGGTATCTGGTCCTAAAGCAAAAGACATCGTTCGGGCTACGCAAAGACACCATGGTCAAAATAGATGATGTGAGTCCATTCCTTGCGATTCCCTAACAGCTGCGGTGCCGCCTCTAATAGCGTATAGGTCATCGCTCTCGTAACAGAGGAGAAAAAATTGGAGCTCCACCAGCGGCCGAAGAAAAACATGTATGTTGAAGATGTGGCAGAGTTCGCCCAAGTCTTACTGACCACCACCGAAACGACATTCGCATGTGGCTGGCGGCGCATTCAGCTCCTGTTCTACATTCAACTCGCCGCTATCACGGCGAGTCGTCCTGGGGCCCTTCTGCACCTTCGCTATCGGGACCTAGGACTCAAGTTGATCCGAGACCCCGACAGAGAACGGCCGCACCTATTCATATTTTTGAAACCGGACTTTACGAAGCGATTTCTAGAGGAAAAGCCTCCGTAAGGATCTCTCAGTATTGGTCGATGTCATACGCTAACGGAACAGAAATGAGTTCAAAATTCCTAAAATTATTTTCGATCCCACTCTAGCCCTGAGTCCGCATGTGACTTTACTAAGTATGCTATTTCACATCCAGGGCTTCAAGAGGATTTCCAAGTCTGGCCCAGTACTGGATTCTGCGGCGAAACTTTACAGCCTTCACGTTCTCAACGGCAAAGGGAAGCAAGATCTGCAACTCCAAGACGAACTACTGAATAAATATGTCTTCTGTCAGGTGGACCGCGAGATGACGGGATATCGGCTTCTCTTGGAAAAGAGGATAACCGCGTCGACACTAGGATCTCAAATGCGCCGAGTCAGTGAAATAACCGGGTTTAAAGACGTTGTCAAGCCCTACTATCTTCAGTATACTGGAGCAAAGGCGTTCAATAACAGCGGTCCGTCCCTTTCTCATTCTTTCGTATGGCCGACCGCAGCTAACCTTCAGGATAGATAAAGTCTCCAAGGCCCTCCAAAACGTTATGTTGCAGCACAGTGATATCCGCACATTCATCCGACACTACGAGGTGGACGTTGATGTCGACGCTCAGGGCATCGTCCGCAAGACCAGTTCCCAAACGGACTTAGTCCGATTTGCTTGCTCCATGAGCGCGTCAATTGACCCCAACCAGCCCTTTTGGCTGTCTCCAGAAGAATCGAAATCGCTCAATGCGCTCCCAAAGGTGGTTACGTGGCAGGATACCATCAGCAGACGGAAAGAGACGTGGAAAGTTCGAGAGGCCAAGTTCAAGCGCGCCCGCATCACCTGTCACGCCCGCTTTGGCGCTCTGGGTGCAGAGACGCTCTCCAAATCCCGCCGTCAGGTACAAAAGAAACTGCAAGAGTCCGAGGAACAGGCCAAGGAAGCGAAACAGCGATATAACCAGACTGTTCGTGAAGTACGCAACGAGAAGCAACAACAGCGGAACCACCAGATCCGTGAGAACCTGCAGCGGTATCGGGACGAGCAACCGATAATCGACGTGGAAAGTCAACTGGCAGGGATGATAATTAATACCAAGATCATGAAGACCTTGGAACGCCAGGATGCTATGTCTGCGCAACATCTGACCTACATTAAGAGCATAGTTGCTGCACCAAGAAAGACCATTGAATTAGAGTATCAGCGTCGGATTCGAGCCATTAAAAAAGGTGTTGTGTATTGCAGAATAAAAGAAGACCGACCCACACGCCGAACCATTCCATCTCGCCGACTGCCGCCGGATGACAATGATGAGGGCTCTGGTCCCCCTGCGAAACGACCACGATGCTCAGCGGACAAAGTGCCTGATTGTGCTCTCCAGAGTGCAGTCAAGTCGGTAATAGTCACTGAACCAAGCCAACGACCAGTCATCTGTTTTCTTTGCGTTAGGAATCCGCAGCTACCCATGAGCAAGCGAACCATGAAATACAAGAACCCCGGATCTCTCACACGACACTTCTTACGCACACATACAAAGCTTGCCTGGTCCAACCCGGTTCGCTGCAATGTGTGCCATGTTGACCTGAAAGATAAGATGGCTCTTATAAGGCACGCTGAGTCGAAGCACGGAACTGTGTGCCGATCGCACCCTTCGATACTAGGACTATAATGCCGCGTATACTGCTATCTGTTTGTGTATCTAATGTGTATAGTGCTTTTTACCCTGTCTTTTTAGTTTTTAATTTACACTGCCATTTCTCGTCCACATATATACCTATACGGCTGGTCCGTTTCTACTTTATTCGTCATCACCATCGGTCTTGTTTTTGTTGTGTCCAACTTTTATGATTCCTAGTCTATGTTCTGTGTATCGTTTGAAAGCCTAGAAGCCAAATGAAAGATCGCTCAACGTTGTTGGATTGCGGTATTGGTGTCTGTACCAACAAAAAAGGGTTTCAAGTCCTGTGCAACCAGACGACGTGATGCAAAGGCACTTGATCGGCCTTCATGGGGGAGGTGGTCCGTTCATTATCCCTACATAGACCAATAATATCAAGAAGTAGGAAAAGTGGGCCAATCTTGGAGAATCTCCAATGTGACCTGGTTGAATAGTCACGCCCTAAGACTTCTAATGCATAGAAGGGAGGGAAGAAGTTATATAGAAAAAGTTGCAATTAAGAATTCTCTGGTCAAAGCTGCCTACGTTGGTTGTTCAGCCCATAATATATGTAGTAATCATGTTTATAGTCCATATGCAGCCTATAGGCTATGACAGACACCCCGCTTAGGGCTCAGTTTATTATACATAGATGGCCTTAAAGGCTACATATGTAGCCAGGTAAATGTATTTCCTTCCGGTAGATCCATAATTCAATTTGTGGAAAAATCCCTGCGAATAGTGTACACGCCTTCGCGCATGTAGTAGAAAAAGATCACTTTCCTCGCTAGCATACATTATTTAAAATTCAACGTCCCCGGTTCGGTCATTCTGGTTCCTCGCTTCGTTGAATATACATGCAAGGAGAAAATATGGTATTGTCTCCAGTAAAATCAGTAACAGTCTGTGTAAGCATTAAGATTTTGTATCAGCTTCAAAAATCCATTCATTATAAATAAAATATATAGGGTGAAACATACCGTTTAAGGCTCCTCACCTGCTTGTCAACCTTTCAGGCTTCGGTAATTCAATATTGATGGGGCAGTAGTTTTTTCTGAGACGAATGCTGAAGAAAATTAGTGTAATATTGCCTCACAAGAAAGCCCTCGCTGTATACCTGGTAGCACCATACTCCAGTTTCTAACAGTCGCACCCTGTTTCATATATAGCCATATACGGGGGAAATTCACCAGCATCGCGTCTCTCATCACACAAGAATTTAGCCCTCTTTACATACTCATCTGGAGTGACAATCTCGGATTTGAAAGCTTCAAAATGTATACGGTATTTGACGTTTGACTGCACAATCTATTTTTGTGAATGGCCCAATTCTGTTTCAACAGCGGAAAGAAGCCACGCGACGTCCGAATCCAGTGCGACGTTCTCGGGAAATAGAGCTTTTTCAACGTTCGGCTGGCCGATATCAGGCAAGAATACGTCTTCGGCGTCTCTATCAGTTCGTACTATTGGCAGTGGCTGTTTCTGTGTAGAATGACTTCCGGCAGTCGCGGGTGGCGGGAACATAGGAATCTCGCCACCTGTGGCGTGCTTGGCCAACTCTATCCGATGAAACAAATCATTGCACATTTGAAAACCACTTTGCGCTGCACAGTCAGTCCGTGCCATGCTTTGGAGCCATCGGAGCGCCTTCTGGCATGCCAAAGGAACAGCAGCAAGAGTTTTTGGGGTGGAATGATCATCCTGGCCGCATTCTTCACCATCTCCTTGACACTTTGTAGGTACTGGACCTACAGCCATCTGTGTGAGAAGCACGACGTTTGTTTGCATGAGAAAATGAAGCATTGCCCACCATGGCGAATACGTGTAGATCCAATGGATGTCAGCCTCCTCGGGAAGAATTGCCAAGAGAGAAAGTGCAGACTCAATGCAGGCCAAGGCTTTATTATTTTCGAAACGTGAGCGAGGGAAACGGATTCCACTTTGTTTATTGATGTCGGGGCGTAAGAGACAAGGGCGACTGAGCATGATACAGACACTATAATAGTTCAAGGCAAGAGAAACTTGCTCCTTGGAAAGGAAACGGTTATCCAAGGTCAATGAAAAGTGGCCACTGACTACGGATAACCAAACATCCAGCTTTTTTGCGTAAAAGTCCATTTGACCCTCCATGTGAGCCAAGCTCTCGGAAGCACGTGCATCATATAGATGGCTGCTGATAGCTTGCGAAATCAGTGAAAGGTCCACTTTAAAGAAGAAGTACAATGAAACATTTGAGGGAGTTGACTGAAGCAGTTGTGATCGACAATTAACCCCCTCATTCTGATGTAAAGTCCAATTGACGAGCTTGTCTCGAAGTTCCGAATCTTTGTGGAGTTGACCTGTCCAGAAGTCGTGATACTGGTTTTCTTCGACTGGTAGGGGTGCATTCGCAGAAAAACAATTCATCAGGCATGTTGGCCTTCCTGTCATAATTGACAATAGGTGTTCCAAAATGAATATGGAGCACCAAAGACGACAGCGTGCCTCTCTCGATGCCAGCTCCATCTGATCATTCACATTCTGCATATTGATACCAAGTGCGATTGCAGAGCCAGCTGCAATACGGATCATTTTCCAAGCTCTAGAAAAAGGTAATTAGCTGCCGATTCTTTTCCCATCACTTTCGAAGCGGGGTAACATTGTAAACTCGCCGGTTTATTTGAGAAGAAACGAGGAAATAGAAAGCGATTAAGGCTTCTATTTGCACTTGCTGCAGATCTGCGTGGCTGTAGAGGATATGATCACCCACTCCCAAAGCCGTGGCTCTTTTGAAAAACACTTCCGCTTTTAATGAGTCAGGAACCCCCTGACCAGTACGGGAACAATATCTAGACCCAATAGCAAATATGATGTTCAAGGCCGCTAGCCATTTTTTGCTAGTTTGTATTTGTTTAGTTGAATAGACCTTATGGTACTGTTGTGTGAACAAAGACTTTCGAATGATGCTTCGATAAGACGAAGAAGTACAATCCTAACGATCTTTTCTCAGGCCTTAAAATCAGTACAATGATTCCAGAGCAAATCATTATATTAGAATTACCTAAGTTTAAAAATTTAGAAGATTTTAACACTAAAGAAGATATTTTTAACGGTTTAGATAAAAACGGAAATTTTATTTAAGATTAGAGACTGATCACAGCTACAGAAACTTGAGAAACTAGTTCTAGATCTAATAATTAGCTAAATATTAAGAAATCAAGACAAGAACTTACCGCTAAGGATTCAACTCTAAAGAGTTTGACCTCAGAAGAATCTGTATCCATTAAAATCGAAAAAAATCATAAAAATCGGGATTTGACATCTCAATCTATAGAGAGAGAATTGGTGCAAAAAGATCCCAATTTCATTCGCCAGCTTCCAGACCGCCCACCCAATCAGGTAATTGAGCAAGGGATTCTACCGGATTCCAACTCTGAATTACCAGACAGACCTGCGTCCTTTAGTTCCCTTTCACTTCGTTTCAGGGCAAGCATTTTCCGACATATTGCGGGAATCGGGATTAGTCTTCACCTTACGTCCTACGTACTGTGGGGTTCTTCCTTACAACTGCCTCACGAGAGTCAGCTGCTCGCCTCCGCAAGTTGCTCGTCATCTCTCACGCAGTCAAGACTTGTTTCTCCCACCCACCTCACTATGTACATAGATTCATAGTGCCAGTACAACACAAAGACACTTGCCTCCCTACAAGGGAGCGCGGACGGGGCCCTCTCTGACGTTGTGGTCATTCGCGTTTACGCGTAAGACCTCAACGACAGGTGACCCGTTGCGGCCAAACTATATATATGCATTGCCCATCTTGACTGAGTGAGGTCACCAATAAATGACGACAATAGAGTTGTCTTCAATAACTACTATGCAATGGATATGCGTGCATCCAAGTAATGCCTGCTATTTCTTCTCCTAACTAATATTTGCAACACTAATGATTAAGCACGTACATCTGATAGACTGTCTCGTCCATTATGCTGCCTGGTAAGGCAACAGCTTGCGCCACAGATTAAATGCAGGCTGCGCGCTCTAATCTAGCGTTAATAAGAATTTTCATATTGACAAGGATAGTTGCATATGAGATTGCTCGGTAAGACGCTGTGCCGCAAAATTGCTGCCCTTCAAGGAAGTAGGGTACAGTGCCACTTCCAAAATTTCCATTCATAGTAAATTTCGGTTTCCGCTGACATACCGCAGTCTAGTCCGCATGACGCGCAAATCTCATTTCATGGGCTCCGATATCGTAAACAGTCACAACGTTCATCAGAACAGGGAGTCCCAAGCCACACCAGCCATGGCCGTCGTCAGAACTTTGGATGGCAGAAGAGCAAGTGCCATCAGGAGAAGAAATAATCATATCCAATGGATTAATAGCAAATTCTGTTCCATTAATAGTAATAGAATGTGTTGGTGCAGCCGCATTGCAGTCGACTAAGTAATGGCCATATAAGTCCTGGGTTTCGTTATAGATGGCTGGAGGATCAAACGCGGCGTTAATTATACTTGCAAGCTTCGGCGGATAATAGTTAAATTTTTCGGTGGGGTCAACCTGGTAATAGAGGTTAGATATAATAAAGTAATGCTTGAATTTTCAGATGAAATAATGCAGAGGATCGCATAGTGCAACAGGTGGACTTACGAAGTACTCAGGCACCTTGCCTAAAGAGCTATTAGTAAGGGCTTTCCCGTTTAAATTCAGGCTGTCAACTTCAATGAGGTATTCAAAGTAACCAGAATCAATACCCCAAAGAGCTACACCTTGGAGCATTGACGTGTTAGTAAAAGTTTCGTTGAAGGTGACCGGTGGTAGAGAACCAAGGGAAAGATATCCAGCAGGACCAGATAAATCACGAAAGATGACTAGACTGAAGTATGGATCAATTAAACCATTATTGTATAAATTTTGAAACACAGGCGAGGTCGTGAGTCTGCTATCGTTTTTAGGATAATTAATGTCTGTCCTAGGATATGATCCATGTTAGTGCCCTATTTGACATAAAAACCTTATGAATTATAACTAGAAAAGGGACTTTATGAGAGGGTGGGAGAACACTCACATGCTCGGGAAACCAAGACCTAGTTCACCAGATGTTGTGTTGTCACCTATAAAGGAGGTGGAATTTATAAAAGCGATGATTGGGTTTGGAGCAGTAAGTCCAGCAATAGTAACACTCTCCCTGCCCGCAAAACCATGATGCTCCATCCCTTGGTCGTTCAAACCTATCCAAAATGTTGAATCTTCAATTGGAGTGAATGTTGATTCGCGAGAGTATAGTGTTCCAAATTCGCATGATGCCTCTGGCTCTGTAGCATTGGTTTCATAATTTATACATTCAAAACCCTCTTCAATTATCCAAGAGTCGCTACTGCTTAGGCCAATAGACACGTCAAAGGTCTGAGTTCCAATTATAATAGACGTAACAAAACCAAAGACTAGACTCGTAGAGCCACCGGATTTGTGGATCGCGGGTATGTGTTTGTTGATATTATTAGGAATTTCGACCCTTTTCAATTCAAGTGAATAGGATGATTCCCTATCCAAGGTGCCAGCAGCGGCGAAAGAAGTTGGATTCCATTTGTTGCCGGAGAAGCTTGTTACTTCAGCTGCAAGTGATAGAAGTAGGCCTGCTGCCACTAAAAAGCCGATAGAAGGCATATTAGGGTATCTTTGACACTGGGTAAACAATAAGTTAGTAATTAGAGAAATTACATAGTATATCAACAGAGGGGAACATTAGCAAGTCTTTAAATATCTGTCTTATAAGACGTTACCCTCGTTTACTAATGCCAAGATAGTAGCCCACCATCAATTATGCAACCTCAATTGTCCAAAGGATTGTGCAAGGATGTAGCGTAGGTATGATAGGAGTGTAGGTATGATAGTAGCGTAGCCTTGGAGACTCAATTCGTGCACTAAATACGAATCTATTTGGTAGCTAATTGCTGCTTCTCAGTAGGCCTTCGGCAGTACGGGCCTTATATACAACCCAAGCGCTATTATGGGTGAATTGGATCCACGTAATAATTTGATCCTTCTCGGTTTTATGAGATTACTAAGGATAATCTTAATAGATCAGATAAGTAAATACGTAGTTGCCTCAAAATAAACTCGATTTAAAGTATTAAAGAAGATGTTATATATTATAGAATTGTGGGATGACTTATCAAGAAGTCATACGTGCACGTATCAAACAAATGAACGCATCCGTGGTGTTGTTCAGGGGGTACCCAAGTTATTATGGTAAAACAGTATCGTATGTATGTACTATCTGAATATGACAGCGACGCGTTCTTATAGCCTCATTCCTAGTGTTTCGTAAAAACCCTGACAAGCCTTGTCACGGTAAACACTTGACAATTTGCGTAACAAAAGTGGGTCATTTCTAAGGCATATAATTGGACAAATTTCATATAAACCAATAAAAATTCCAAAAATTTTCTTAGCGTGAAATTTTGAAAGATTTTCACTTAGAATATTCTAGGTCCAAAGGTCCAAAGACTTGCAAAACAACACGCAAATCACGTAGGTTGCAATTAACCTTACATACATGGCTCATCGTTCCAGGGCCCTAGCGCGAGTCTAGTACAGTATTCTTACCTAGTTTCGTATCATGTGCCTTTCTGCCTAAGACATAATTTAGATTTTACGGTGCGCGCCTTTTTGCTCCATTGACATTTCTTATGCTGACTAGTGCGTAATTATGTCAGTTCAGAAGTGCGCTATTGCTATTAAATCATAAGCCTTATAAACTGGCGATCTTGAGACTATTTTTCAATAGTATTGATTATCATTACTGCCCCGTGGTTTTAAAACCATTCGCGGTCTAACCCTCGCGGGCTAGAGCACCATGATCGACCTAAGGCTGGCCACCTCGGTCCAGACCGGGCACAGGCCCACATCGCGCCTAAATCCGCCGGTTTGTGCCTGATGCAGCCGTAAGGCAACCGTTTTGTGGACGGCAGTCGGGATGGAATAACGAATTATCCCCGCTCACGCCAGGTGGCACAGGTCGAACATTGTCTCAAGACAATCCTCACAAGATAAATGCTGGTATGTGCCGGAACGTACATGACTCATGCAGACTTGTGTTGCCCGCCTACACAAGTCAGCCGGCACAAGTCGGAGCATGTCATGTTCATGCTATCACAGTATTCTCCCAATCACAAGTCACGTTTCATGAGCCCGGCAGCTTGTGACGCATGGAATCCTGTAAACTGGGAAAGACTGTGTCAGCGTGTATGTGATAGACACGGGATTACGCTAGTTAGCACAAGCTGCCATGCAGCACAGCCACAAGTGTCTTTCTCGGGCGCCCAGTCAGACACCCCAAGCCAGGTCGACACGGCCATTCATGACGGATGACTCGTCTTCTTATATGGATATGGATAACATGAGAAGTCAAGATCATTCCAAATCTTTCTCACCCACGAGGATCGCGAGCATTGCAGTTGTGCGCCTGCAAGAGAAATGTCGGTGGGGCCTGATGACGTACCAAAAAGGAAGCGATTGATGGCCTTGAAGCGACCTAACAGGAAAGTGGGGTCAACCAGAAGTGCTGCTTGTCATGCAGTGTGCTGTTACAGTATTCTTCGATTTTCTATTAGACCGTCTCATTCATGGAGCCCTGTAACTAGTTTGCCCTGTAACTAGTTTGCCCTGTAACTGCCTTGCTCTGTATCTACTTTGCCCTTGCATCAGTGACCAATCCACACCTATTTTACGTTTAGCTTCTAGCTACATTTGACATAGCTTCCGCGGCAGAACGCAGGTCCTACAAAAGAAAAGCAAAAACACGCCTGCACGATGTCTGTATCCGGGGGATGCTGTAGACCTTGTAAAAAAAGTGACCTATGAGTCATATCTAGGCAACAACATGTGGGGTCCACTAAAAGCAACCGTTGAACACCCTGGTGAAAACAGATAATTGGTCGCATTTGCCCACGCAAGTGTTTTTTAAAATAATATATATATGTTGATAAAAATCAGGATGTCTCTTAACATACAATAGAACGCTCAAGTATAAAGAAGACAAGGACGTTTTGACTGGCCTAATAGAAAATGTATTGGTCTCTTCAAAGACTTAACCTGATCTCTTATCGAACAGTGGTCTATTTTAGACCGGTGAAAGTCGATAATCAGAACCTGTTGCAGTGTATTATTGTATTAGTAAGATACAATACAGGAGAATTCAGGATTATTATTAATCTAGGGCTTGTCCAGATATAGCTTAAAGTGAAATATGTTTAAGAAACGAACTGAGTACAAAGCACGCACTGGTTTTGCAACCAAATGTAAACTTGATTCTGATATAGAATGACATTCGTTTTCTTCGTATTGGTGTTTTAGAAAATGGCTAGCAATAGTTCAATTTATATTGTGTAATGGGACCTTACATACTCTACTTCATGTTTTACACATAAAGTATAAATTATTAGCGGAACCCAAGTTATAATCACCATCACCCTCATCGTTCCTCGCTTCTAGACAAATTCTCGAGAACAAAACCAATAGCGGACGATCAGCAATGAATCCCTCTGTGCACTAGTCGCTGCTCGCTGTACTGCAGTCATCCAAATACCATGGGAGGTCCTTCCACGTGCCTAGGACATGCTCAATATGTTCCTCGATATTCCTCACGAGACATTTCCTGGACTCCAATTCCCCGGCCCCTCTTAAGCGTTCGATCATATCTACGAGTCCGGAGAGTCTCAGGCATGTTTCTTTGAGACCAAGTGTTGGTGAAAGTAGAGTGCTAAGATGAGATGACCACTTTTCCTCACTCACTGACGCAATATCAGGCAGCGGTATATCCCCCCAAATATCTTTGTCCTCATCGTAATTCATGAGAAAAATCTCGGGAACACCAACGGCATCAACGAGGCTCTGCCACCTCAGTGCCTCGGTAATCGTATCAGCAAAGTCGAGGATATCCACAGGGCTCGTCTCATCCTTTGTATCTGCATACATTATCCTCTGAATCGCACGAGCCCTGGAGTCTTCCAGGGTCCTTTCGTTTGATAGTTCCTCTTGCGAAACCTTCGTGTAATCTTGGGCGATGGATATCATACATTGGCGGGTTTGGAGAAGTTTGTAAACACGATCACTTTCCAATGTACCGAGGAATGGTAAAAAATCAAAGGATGAACCGTTCGCAGAACTCAGCCTCCCGAAAGAGTACCACCGAGAATGTATCAAGGTGCTGAAATAAGGTGTACATTTTGGCAGGGATAAATGCTGCCCCGGGTGGCCACTGTTGCATTGTTTCGGCTCGGGTATAATCGGCTTGGAGCTGAAGGATTGCTCTGGCATTGGAGAAGAAGACATTGTAGCTGTTGTCTTTTTTCTTGATATTGTTTGTCTATAATCGTAGAACTGTTAGTCAGATAATCGTAACTGTCGTATTATATACGTACAGAGGTTCTGTTATGCTTTCCGAAACTAGCTATATTTTGTACGTGAAATTAATGTTAGAGAACTGAAGCAGAGATATATTATATACTTTAGTTAAGTGGAAGATGGCTCAGCGTGATGAAATGCAATCCTCTCTGTGGCTGGAAGAGGTCGTTACATGGGACTAGTTTCTAGTTGATCATTACTTGCAGGTTGGTTGTTGCCGATTGATCGCTAGTTACAGATTAGTTCCTGGTTGATTGCTAGTTTCAGTGGGTTGTTAGTTACCGATTGGTCGCTACTTGCAGTCGGCTGTTGGTTACCGATTGGTCGCTACTTGTAGATCGCTAGTTAATTATTGATAGGTTATTCACTGCAGGTTATTAACGTTTTAGCAATAATGAGTAGTGAATGTTTTATACAGGATGAACGCAAACAAATCTAGAATGTAAAAGTGTATGATGGAATAAGTAATATAGAAGGAGATATGTAGGAACAATATATAAAATTTAAGATTCAGGGTTACATATTCAGGTCTCGAAGGTGAAAACTGAGTTTGAATCTTCGCAGACTCTTCACTGGCAGTAGCGCTAGAGATCAGGAATACCCGACGGATGCGCCCTACCGTATTAAGCCAATTCACACTCAATCAAACTTTCCACACCAGCGGAGTGAGTCCAGATGTGAACAATTCGAAACCCAGCATCGGTGAGAAGCTGCCGCCATTCACTTTCTCTTCGCTCTCTCGAGGAAACCAGGGCCATGAGCATAAGATCGAGCCCAGTGATCTGCCAGTCGGCCCTCTGTTCTGGGACGATATTCTCATTGATGAGTAATTTGCTGTACCCTCGCTCCATAGACCCTGCAATACAGTACAAAATGCGAAGGCATTCGTCGTCTGGCCAGTCATGAAGGACGGAGTGTAGATAATATGCTCTGGCGCCTAAGATAGGCTGCTTAGTGAAGAAATTATGAGCCATGGCTTCAATCTCTCCTACATCGCCTTGAATCTGAGCGATAACGTCTTGCTTGTCCTGTAAAATTAATCGGCCGGGCACGGAAGGGTGCTTTTGAGAAAATTCTACTAGGTCATGACCCAATCCACCACCAACATCTACCAGGAACACCGACTCCGCGTCTACACGAGCGCCGGTCGTCAGAACTGCGTGGACAGGAAAGAAACCATCATCCATCCAACTGGGGCGTCCTTGGTGATATGCGCTCATATGACTGTTGAATTGTCGAAAAATTCTTGGGTACTGCGATGACCACACAAACCAGTGTTTAGAGGTTTTGTAGGCGAACTGGAATGGGCCATCGGTAGGATCGCTAGGATTCACGTAACCCACCTTTCGAAAGTAATCAGGAAGGTGATATATGGCCCCCATGGCGCCCTTGGCCCTAGAGGAGTATCAGAATCTGGATTAAAGTCGAGGTGGCGTACTCACATGCAGGGGAACCCATCCGCATACTTGTCCATTGACAATGTTCTGGAAAGCCTGTTGGGCAAGTACTCATCTGGGCCATATTCTTGAATGATTCCCATGGCAGCGAGATGTTTCATCATTCGACCTGCCCCTGTTAGAACAGAAAAGGACCGGGGAACTTCACGGTTACGTACTTAGCAGCGCGGGATCTACATCGATGAACTCTGACAAGTTTTTAGTCGTCATTGGAAGATCTGGGCAACGGTTCATATGACGGAACAGCCCAGTATCAATGCCCATGATAATTGCACCGTAAAGAGTTGGCTCCAAGATATTAATGGAACCGTTCTAGGTAAGCGGGGATGTGTATCGTACCTCTGCCCAACATAGTCTTAGAACCGTTTCTCGTGGAGTTTCGAGTGCTCTCACAAGAGCCCGAGCAATTTCGAGCATCTTCAAACGATTCTGCTCCTCCAATTCCAGGTCATTCTCGAGGGCCAGTAATTCTTCAAGTAGGCCGGATATACTGCCCATATCATGAGCGGTGGTAGCTATACTATCCATGTCAAGGAGGTACTGCTCAACGGAGTTTGCCATGTTTGGAAATAGAATATGAGAAGGTCAAACACTGTTCGTGTAGCTCCTGTACAAAACCGGGGAGCAGGTTCTTATTATATGCTCTCTGTAGACGGGATGGCCATGATGCTGCAAGCTCAGAGCCTTTGCGGAGTGAGAACTAGGGTTCTAACTGAGCAGTACTACGAGCTTGTGTGCTAAGTTTGTTCCGTTAGTGTTATTGTTTGGTTTCTATACCCAACAGAAAAGCAACCCCCAGTTGATGGGAAGAAACGAGTCGGCTAATTCTAGATTTATCATATATAGCGCCGGGGAACTTGATCAAGATACAACATGGTCGATTACACTTATTTATCTCAATATTACGCTTATTGGGAAATCATGGAGCTGCAAAATAAAGGACCCACTATTCTTGGTGTGATGTGGGCAACTACCTCTACCGCTATGGTATTCGTGGTTGCAAGGATCTATACCCGAGGAAAAATTTTGAAAAAATTGGGATTGGATGACTACTTAATTGGCCTGTCAATGGCTGGTCTCCTCTAGACCCTGTTCCGCGGAGACCGCGAAGCTAACTTTTCTAGGTATTGGGACTGGTCTTTGTCGGCCTGACTACCTCTGCGGTCCGCTATGGCAACGGCCGACATTCTGAGGCTCTGACACGCGATCAGTTTGAGAAAGCTGCGATGCTCAATACGGCGGGATTCGCGCCCGGGATTCTGTCATTCGTCTTCCCGAAACTAGGTGTGGTGGCTCTTCTCGTCCGCCTTTTCAATCCATCACGACCTAGGAAAATCTTCTTATGGTCATTTGTGGGAGGGAGCTGCATCATCATATCCGGATGCATTGTCATTATTTATGCGCAATGCTCTCCCACCAGAGCTCTGTGGGCCTCAGATGTGAACAGCGCACGATGTTGGAGCCCGTGGATTCTCGTTGACTACTCTCTCTTTGCGGGGGGTAAGTGGATTTCTGCAGAGGCGGTGTCCATTCTAACACGGGATAGCACTGTCGGCGTTCTTAGACTTATTCTTAGCGATTTACCCCGGTGTCATCATGTGGAGGCTGCAAATCGCACGAGGTAAAAAGGTTGGATTGATCGCGGCTTTTTCTCTCGGTGCTTGGTGAGTACGATACGATGCCTTGCTTCGACTACTAATCGAATACCAAGCGCTGCTGTGGTTGCTGTGTACAAATGTACCCGCATTCCTGGACTGGCGGATGAGTCGGACTCTACCTGTAAGAGCTCCACTAAGCACGCCAGATAATGCTAACACGATGCAGACAGTACGGCAGACCTTGTCATATGGACGAAGTATGTGATATTTGACCACTAACAAAATACCGAGCTAAATGAATCCAGTGTCGAATCTAACGCCATCATCATCGCCGCATGCATCCCCACTATCATCCCGTTGGTGGACATGGCAGTCCAGAAAAGGAAATCCTATTTGATCAGCAAAGCCTGTAGACCGGGCCACTTTGAGCTTCAGTCACCACCAGGATCGCGCCGTAAGCCGCAGTGGGAGACTACTGTCGGCGGAAGTACCAGCTCGCAGCCTCCCACGGATCATGACTGGTGCTCGAACGGCATTATGAGAACGCAAGAGATCACTATCCGTATAGAGTAATGGTCAGAAAGCAGGCATCGTTGGCCACCGTTCATGAGTGCCTTCAAATCTCATCAAGACTCAATCGAATATAACGCTCCTTCTTAGCCGCGAACTACATGGAGAAGTGGGAGCAGAAAAACTTATTCTGTTTGGTTTTTTAGCTTTTTGTAAGAGTACTTGCGTGCCTCAGAAAATGAATTGTAGTCTAATATCCGTGGTAATAAGAAGGACTATAGCAAAAGACTATTGGACAGGAAGATAGACTTCAACTAAGAACATCATATGGTTTAGGGTAGTGGCAGAGTGAGATAAAGACTCTATTTTTCTGTCGAGTCAGTAACCCATCGGTCCCAATCAAAGAACCTGTGAAACTCCACATCAAAGCAATTCGGTAAAGGTAAATCAGTGACACCCTGGTCAACATGGGTATGAGACCCACCCAAGGAATCACCATGGCAGCATGGACCGTTTTGACAGCTCATGTGTGATTGTTCCTGCAATACGGTCGGATCTATTGTATGGGATGCGTCTGTTTTGGACATCAGCAAGTATCCAGATCATCCTTAATGCCATCCATGCCTTGAAGAACTGTCTGAAAATAGGTCTTGTGCCTTGTCCAATATATTTTCATTTGATATTCTTGGTCATCACACATCAGGATATTCGACGGAAGCAGAGCCTTGGCTTGATCCAAGGTTTCCCGCAGCTCAATATGGCTCAGGCTAGATAGGACGGAGAGATTTCTGGCGAGAGCATGTGCGAGCTATATCCTAGTTAAAGCTAATTGGGGGATACACTTGGAGGTTTTCATCACCTGATATTGATTCATGTTGTCACTTTGCGTGGATACCTGCGTGGGATGCTATGAAACTTTAGCCGGATCCAATGCCGAGTACCAGAACAATATTTCTCACAGATGTCATTATGGCGTGGTTGTAACTTTTATACATCAGAGTAGAAAAGATCTTGATGTGTAAATAGCGAAGTAATTGGTATTAGTGAATGAGACAGATCTAAGGGGAGGGAATTGACCGCTATATAGTCATGTAGTAAATGAGGTAGAAATATATCAATATATCAGTCTTCTATTGTATTGTCTCAGACCTAAAGTTAGAAACGAAACTATCATGAAACAAGAAGTATCACCAAACGGAACCCCTAACCAAATAAAAATCAAGCAATGATCTACATGCTCGGCCGCAGTGCACAGCATGAAAATCTTACCACACAAGTTAATTAAAAATCTAATAAAATCTTCAAATAACAAGTTGCAATGATTTTTCAACAGCCTACCTTCTTATGCGAAATATAGGCGTGATTCACGTCAAAATTATGCCGATACTGGAGACCATCGTCACAACTGCGCATACTAGTGCTGCTGTGCAATAATTCCTGACGCCACCATTTTCAGTGGTAAAGAATTGCGACAAGTGACCATGAACTGACTGCTCGAACTTTGACAGAGCCACACGGACAGTGGCAGTGGATATGGCAAACGGGATCACTAGACATAATATGCCCGCCAAGATTAACATTACTTGCTGCCAGGGATGTTGTGTGAATCGGTGGAAGAATAGCAAGGCTGCAAAGGAGATCACTAGAACGATTCCAGCAATCAAGGAGCGTCGTACAGTTCCTAGGACGGCTGATACTAATGTATTCTCGACAGTTTGCAGTGTCTCCAGGCTTTCTCCAAGTACGCTGAAAAGTGTCGCCGGTAACACGGAAGATAAGTCCAATGGTAACCTCTGACAGTCAACTTTGCCATTTTTGAAGCCCAAACAGAGGTTTTCCGTGCCTATTGAGATTTTTTCCAGCTCGATGGACTCAACAGCCGCAGCTGCACTTTGAATTGCACTCTGGGCTGCAGAAGCTTCTGATCCGATAGCACTCTGGACTCTAGTAGCCGCGTTACCTAGAGCTGCAGACGCTGCAGACGCTGCAGGAATGGTCACGATTGGAGCAGGTAATCCAACACCAAGAGGGCTGTCCCGAAATAAACGAAATTGTGAGCTCGGCGCAGCGATCCCTACCTTGTTCCATACTTAGTTTTTTCGTCGCAGTATTGATCCTTCCACCTACCTTTAGTGTTACGATTCCTGAGTCTTTTAGACTGGGATCGAGAAGTACCACAAGCGCCAGAACGACTGAGGCAACACCAGCTATGATAAGTACAGCCAGCGTACTCCAGTACGTTACAAGACGCATTTTCAGCGTGTTTCTAGGACAGCCAGGAGGAATAGGTCTTTCGTTGTTGTAGTTGTTGCTTCAAATTTGGTGCTGAGGAATCAAGAATAAAGATCCGAAGACACTTTATATAGCAGAGGATGCATCGTCGCTGTCTATGAGATTTAGGGTGTTTCAGAACTTGGTGTATGAGAATTCAGTCGCAAATTCATATTTAAATGAAGATAACTAAGTGACATGGTTGCAACCATTCAAACAGAAGGTACTGCTTTAACTCTGCTTTCTTCTCAAAACCCCATCTCGCTCATTCGTTGCTCTGGTGGCACTCCCCATAATTCCAAATACCGGTTTTCACTTTCACGCAGGCGGTTGTTTACCTGGATCAAGGATTCTCTGATCATTGTCGTAGCCTCAAAAATCTTCTCATGAAAATCCAAGAGGGCACGGCGCGCCTCCTGATTCCACGCAAGCTCTGCCTTGAGATAGCTATTTTCGTAAGCCAGTTCTTCGATCTCCTCGCGGAGACTTGTTGATTTCTGGTGCTTCGATTGTTGCAGACGGGATGGGAGTCGCTCTAGCTTGGAACTGGATCCCCCAGCGCGGAGAATTTGATGATCGAGAGGCGTGATCTCCTCTTCAATGGGGTACAGGGTATTTGGGGTTTGAGCCATGATTTCTATGATGAATCGTAGTTACTATGACGGAAATAAAAGATTATATATGTACAGCCTTATAAGTAGATGGTAAGTTGGATGATACCGTTTGCGACGCAAGTTTCAACCAGATTCTAGCTCATGATGCAGAATGTATATCGATATAGAAGGTAAAAGACATAATCACAAACTGGCCAATAAACTGTGAAACATCTGGAACAAAACATGGGAACATATTCACAGATGGCTCTTCAACAGGTCCAACAGGATCCTTCCTCGTCGTCAATTGGTGTCTCTTCCTCAACCATATTCTCATTCTCCACCGCTGAGTTGGTCATTTGCTGAAATATCTGCGATAAGTCCTCCAAGATTCCTGCTTGCTCGGCGGTTTTTGATCTCAACTCCTCAATCTCCCTCCGTTGTTCCTGGTTCACCAATAACAACCCTTGAGCGTCAAAGTTTTGTCCGTCTGATTCAAATTGATTATCCGAGAGAAGTTTCAGTAAAGTTTCGTTGATGCTATATAAACTTCCACATCGATTTTCGAACTCGGCAACTTTCGTTTGCTCTTCGGAAATTGTCTGGAGCAGAGATCGCTTCTGAACGTTTAGTTGGAAAATGCGCGCCTCTAGGTCATCCTGTGCCTGTCTCACGCGTATTAAAGACGCCTGGTACTGGTTCACCTTCTCATGCAGCTGCGCGCATTCTGCGGTTTTCAGTTTGAGCTGGATTTCCATAGATTCCTTGTAGGTAGAGTGCGACTCTTGCCAGAACGATAGCATCTGAACCACGCCGCAAACAAGGCACTCAGCGTGATTATTTTGGGTGGTCATTTCGTAGATCGCACTGGTGCCTTAACAGACACTTGAAGCACTTGCGACACTATTATTTGATCAAGGAAGTCCATAGGAGGTCTGAGGGGACGAATGAAATATTTTAAATAAAGATATGATTCCTTGCTTATAATATATTCTGTGAGCCCGGATTGAAATGCAATTGGTATCTGCTTGCGATCGAAAATTCTCCAAAGCTGTTCCATGACTTCCTCTTTGCCTAGAGCTCTCGCTTGGCCATTATTGTCTGTTGGCCATGATTGTCTGTTGGCCATGGTTGTCTGTTGGCCATGGTTGTCTGTTGGCCATGGTTGTCTATCGGTTATTGATGTCTATCGGTCATTGGTGTCTATCGGTCATTGGTGTCTATCGGTCATTGGTGTCTATCGGTCATTGGTGTCTATCGATCATTGGTTTCTATCGGTCACACTTTCCATTTGCCTTTACTCCCGGTTCCGTAGAAGAAACCATGCATATCAATGTCCTATGAAACAGAGGGTAAATCCCCAATGTAGTACTCTGAGCTAACATGCTTGGAATTCAACACTACTATACCAATGAATCCAATGACCCGACGAATGTATATCCGTTTAGAGAATCAAGTACCAGGTTTTTACCTTGACCTAGAACCTGAGTTGTAACGGCCTGTTCCAGCTTTGTAATTTTTATCTAGGCTTTTGTTCCAATATCAAAAACAAAATAAAATATGATGACTGTGTACTATAAATTTAAGCTATTGTACTCCCTATATCCGCCTTTTTGAAATTATTTTCACACGAGGTCGGCGTTCGGAATTAGACCGGAGAGACGAATGACTGCGCTGTTTCGGCCGAATGTTATGTAAGAACTTCGACTGGCCTCGAATGAAATGCTCATGGTAGAAAAAACCATCACGCTTGTGAAATCCATAATAGTACAACCGCCGGATCAAAGCTTTAAAGTTGGCAGTGCCCAGACGAATAAGCAGCTCTGGTGGAAATTTACTCATTTCGGTGGTGGAAAAGGAGCAGCCGTCTCTTGACCACCATATCTTTTGGTCATTTCTGGAGTCGTCCAAGATACTTTGAGAGATTAACGGAATGAATATCAAATCACCAGAACTAAACTTACCTGCTTAGAGTTCGAATAAAATCTGGGACTCTATGCAATCTGACTTCGCTTGTAGTTACCGTGTCATTTGTTGGCTCAGGGCTATCAGACGAACTGGAGCTTTGGGTCAAAGCTGAAATTGATAGATCCCCGTTACATGGCTCTTCTGTATTGTCCACCGACGAAGCTGTAGCCTGTAATTCTGTTATCTCCAGCGGTTGCCGTAAACGGATAGCATTTGCTTCACCTCCCGAAATTGCACCTTCAAGTCCGCCACCCTGGGTACGATGATCCCGACCGCATCGACGCGATGAGTCCGTAGGATTGCGGATTGTCGACAGGCGTTGATCCTCATGTAGCTTGGTGACTGTATTGCGCCAACACAATAAACGATATTCGACCGATGAGATATCTCCCATAACTGCACCCCAAGTTTTAGACTATGTCATGATCTGTCACTTCCTAGGTTTTGAGTGGCTTACCTCTACTTAAGGATTGCTTCAAGGAGAGTAACTCTTCCAGCGATGTTTCAATGGCTTGAAGTTCTGTCTGGCAATCATCGGCACCTGGCCAAGGGGAAAGAAATCGCCAAGCTCGTTCAGAGCAGATAAGGTCGAAATCGTCTTTAGAAAGACGAATTTCCGACTCCCCTATCTTTAAGTGTTCCGTGCCATTGTAGGATGGCCCGACAGACAGAACAAGGCTCGTCCAGTTCACCGGAGGCCCTGTTAATACGTGTGGCGCTGCGGTTGAAAAAACATTCTCCAGACCCTTGCTAAGCCGAGTGCTGCTCAAAGTTTGCCCCCGGCCCAGGGCAATACTCAGGTTTTGATGGAGCACAGATAGATACTCATGTAATGTGGACGAAATTTCCGAAACTGGAGCCTCGAGCAATCCGAGAGAGCGAAGATGTTGCTCGCGAGAAGTAAATTCGGCTGCCACATGCTCGATAACAGTTGCATGCGCCCCCTCAGCGCTCCTGTCATTCACAAGGGTCTCCATTGATGCTTCACAGCTACTGTCAGTTATCTCAGAAGTGAGAATGAGAGGAAAGCAATAGTAGGAAGAATGATCTCGAGAATCGATGGCTCACTAACTGCTACACGCCTGGGGGTGAACAAAGGGTACTTGAAATCGCCCCAAATCGCGGTAGAACCGAGCCCGCTTCGTGGGCGGTATATATTTGGTCAGTCAACTCCACTGTAAAGGTATGTATAGGGTAATACAACCGAGGCACTTCCAGTGATTCGTTTCGTTTACTCATCATCGGGCATATGACTATATTGTGACTAGTGTGGGAAATAAGAAGACCAACATATTCCCAAATATCAGTGGGTTAGGTATCTCGCTAATAGGGTCTTCTCTGCGGAGCCAATTGAGAACTCGGCCCCGTGTGGAATGTCATCTATCTTGCGTAGGGTTCTCGGCAGTGGTGGGTCTGGATTTTGAGAAACGCCATTAACTTCGTTTAATTGACGCCTGCGATCGGCAATATCGAGCCTGGATCGCCTGCGCGGTTTGGGCGCCAGCTATCGAGGATCGCCGATGTCACTCTCCGGCGGCCCCTCTTTCCGGTCGTCGCTCACCCGGCACAAGTTTCACGTTTTAACGTAGGATGACGGGGCTGTAGCGGCTTTTTACCTAAAAAAAAAAGCTATAAGAACGACTGATCGAGCAGGACGAGTCTTGCACTTGACTTAGATCTCAACACACCTGTGCTGCTGAAGGGAATGACCATTCTCGTTTCTTAATATGACATCGGAACCCTCCTCTTCCAATCATCAACCGGATGACTTAGACGTCTGGCAGTCACTGATCGAGTCCTGGCCTCAGATTCAGGATAGCGAACCGCATGACTCGGCAAAGTTCACGGGGCAAGAGTTTACAGGACACGAAGTCGATCTACTCCGTGGAGACGGTGCAGAGATTGAATCGTCTTCTACGGTACATACTTCGTCAAATCCAGTACCTTTTCCTGCAGAATTCCAAGCACTGCGAACCACCCTGTGTCCGGAAGACCAACCCTCACAAGAGCTTGCAGCGCGAGTACAAATATTAGAACAGAAGTGAGCTACTTTTTTCCCCGTGAGATTTCCTCGGTTAATGGAGTCCCCAGCCTACAGCGAGAAATGGAAAGAAACGAAGAGGAGAGGGAGAGGAGCGAGGAGAATAAAAGAATGGTACGGGCGTGGTGCAGACAGCTTAATGCCGCAGTTCGGGTCCTACAGAGGAGTCGAAATAGAAACTAGGCCAATAGCTGTAGGATATTGGATTTCGGGTCATATTATAACCACTAGAATGGATACAAGGGAACAAGTCACCTTTTCTCACTATAGCTCGTCTTCTCTCTATGCTATTAATCCAAAGAGGACTTTACGTCTCAACCATGCTGTACTCGTGATCCAGAGGCAGTAGCCAGTCATTTGAAACAGATGTTTACACCTGATACAGCAGCAAAGTTCCTGTGAGGCAGGTGGGGGGACTGTCTAATACTGCTTTCGGTATATATAAAGCGGCGTCCTCTACCCGCGTGTAACTGTAGATCGTTCACCTTAGCTTCCCTGCAAGTAATTTTCAGCGCGCATCGAGACTAAATTAGCATGATGGCGCGTAGGCAGGCTTCCCGTTGGCTGGAAGTTTGCGCTAAACACGACGGTGCCTGGTCGGTTCTCGATAGTGGTACTCTTGATCGCTTGACGGAGCAAATGCCGGAGCCCAACCAACAGTACCCTCAGCTCTGGCTGTTCCTCGGCTCAACCAGGAAGTCCATTGCTCTTCGAAGAATGTTTGCGGATAATGCAATCACCAGAACAGCATCCGATGGAGGAATACATCTGTGGGGCGACGTGACCTCGTTGACGTCGAGCAATCCAATCCTACTCGTTGATAGCGATCTTTGGACGCCACCCACGGCGCGGCGCGGCAAGCGGCAATGGCGGAATTATCCTCTGACGTGGCCGGCGTCAACGGCCAGTGAAGTAAAAACACTCCTCATTGTCCAATTGCTCTCGGGATTAGCCAACGTCGTGTGTGTGTGGGTTGACGACTTTCCATTTGGAGAAAACGTGGTCACCTTTTTGGCGAATTATCGAACGACAACCTCGCTTCCGGTTGCGCTTCGTCCACGACTGGTTATTGTGCACGACACGGACACCAAACTACCCCACAACTGGGTAGCTCTAGATCCCTTGTCAGAAACGTTTTCACATATCGTGGCGGCGCCACTAGCCGTAGACGGTAGCTCCGACGCAGATCAGCAGTATGATCGTTTGAAAACCCTGATCCAAACTCAATCTCAGGAAATCCAACGTCTGCGCCGCAAAAATATTGCCTGTTTCTCTGCAGCCCACCTGAGTAAAATTTTTCAGTTGGCGCTACGGCATTTTTCAGAAATTAGGGAACAACCATTTGACTTGATCAGTGCCTCTCGCGGACCAAATGACATTCCCCCAGATATCGGCTTACATGTCGACTACTTTCACCATGTCTGTAAGGATGCCAATCTCACAGATCTGGACTGCGCAAAGTCCGTTGCATCGGCACTACTTATGGATCACTTCCGTCCGGAAATGCCGCGTAGGTTCGTCCCTCCCGTACCTGAAAGCAGAATCCTGACCCCCGCGCTAGCCATGAGTCCTGAGTTAGTGTACCGGACATTGTATCGTCCTCAAATTGCACTAAAGAGCCGTGTACACTCGACTCCCTCGAATGGTCTCCTCGATTTGATCGAACGAGAAATGATCGACCAATTCCATATACTTCAGAACGCGGCCATCCCGTCCCTTGTTGCGAGGAGGGATCTTATTACCAGAAGTAGACATTACTCGGGCATCAGATCCAATCGGCTGTGTCTGTACTGTCTCATTCGCCCGGCGCAGCATGCTACTGTCTGTAACCACCCGTTCTGTGATCTTTGTGCACGGCTCTTTGCCGTCCCTGCGGCGGATCAGGAGTTTCGTTTCCGTGTGGACCGCTGCCTCTTTTGCCACACCCAGATCTCTCGGGTGATGGACGTGTTACCACCATCCATGGACCCCACTATTCTGGCCATCGACGGCGGTGGTGTTCGTGTTGTTATGCCCCTCCAGTTTCTTGCCTTGGTGCAGGAATACCTTGGCGAACATTGCCGCCTCCAAGATCTTGTCGATCTCGACATAGGCTCCAGCGCTGGTATGTACTCCTCCACAGGGCGACGTGTATGCTCACCTAGGCGGTTAGGGGGGTTAGCGGGAATCGGACTTTTTGATAAGCAATTACCGGTGGCAGAGTGCGCGGAGATGTTTGATCGCCTTGCCCGTGTCGTATTCAGTAAGAGACGTCGTCCCGCATTGCCCTGGCTACCCCAACAGATCTTCGGACAAATCCGGCAGTGGGTATCATGGTTTATGCATGACAGTTGCTATGACAGCTCTCTATTTGACACGGTCCTGAAAGATCTTTTCGGCAGCCATTCGTTCTTCCACGGTAACCCTGCTGTCCCGCCAGGGGTTTCAAGAACGAAGATTGGCGTAGTAGCCACTGATATTGCCAGCAAAACAAGGACTGTCGTCATTGGAAACTTTAATGCTACTAAAAATGATGACTGCGGTAAGTTTTCTTTGTTCCCCCCGAATGAACCCCGCTCACTAGGGCTGAGACTATCACCTGATCCGGCCAATGAACATCGAGGATGAGCCCAGCGCGGGCGATGCGTAAGTGCATGAACCCGATTGACACGCCACTGTATTAACGTCGCCCACAGGGGAAGCGCGACCGCAGCCGCTCCCTTGTAAGTCTGCTAACATAGTGAGTCGGATCCGCCGCGTCTAACTAGCACAGTTTCTTTTCGCCGAAGCAACTCAAAGTAGGCGCATATCAAGACGGTGGCCTAACGGAAAATTTCACCGGTGGAATCGCCCGTCGTGTCAGTCGAACAATATGGACGCGGAGTGAGGAGCCAGCGAGGATGCTCTCACTCGGCACGGGTAAGTTTCCCCGACATAATGCAGATCCTAGTCCCCACTTTCGACATGTCTTTCGAGACGGATTTCTTCGCCGTGCTTTTAGTGCGTGGATGACTTCCATGGATAGCGACAGCAGGTGGCGGGAAATGCATAGCCAGCTAGACCAGTCGATTGCGCCCAATTTCCGACGTGTTGATGTGGTACTGGAAGGAGAATCGATGTCATTGGACGCCATTGAGTTGATGGATCACTACAGAAACCTAGTGATTCAAAACCCAGAGACCGCCCGGCTCGCTAAAGCTGCAACGCTAGATTTAATTACCGCCAGATTCTTCTTTGCTCTTGACAGAGTCTCTGAGAACCGAGGTCGCCCGATGCGGGTCTACGGGATCATTCGATGCAAAGGACCAATTCGTGCCATTCTCCCCATTATGGAACATCTGACGGGCAATCCTATCGAGCTGATGACCGACACTCAGCGCCTTGGCTCTCGTCTCAGTGAACGAGATATCTGTCCAGTCTGTGGACGTTTCTGTCGTCCGGTTTCCCTTACTGCTCGAAGCCGCGAGCAGCCCATTGGCCTCTATCTCAAATCGGGCAACAATCATCGGTGGCGTATTAATATGCCTAGTACTCTCGCACGGTTGGAGAGAAGGGAACAGCGGGATTTACCGTTTGGTGGAGAAACCCATGGAAAAGCAGGGACTCATCCATGTGCTGCGTGTGACTCAGGAAGTATGCCGTTTCGGGGCGAGCGTCCTAAACGAAGCGCGAGCGTGTCGCTAGAGGAGCGAAATCGGAAGCGAGTTTGCATCGTGGCCGCAGGCATGGAAGTCACATGAATCAATAGGCAGTGGGTCTAAGCTAGTGACTAGCAAGAACGGACTCGGTCTATAAATACCAGTAGTTTGCTCTGATTGTACACAAAGTCTTCATCATACTTCTTATAACACGTACATTTTTTCTGTCCTATTACCACCATGAGATTCATCGACCGACTTAGGTACTCGAAGAGAAAGAGGACACTGTTGAAAAAGGTGCACGAACTTTGCACGTTGTGTAATGTGGACATTTATTTGATTGCGGTTCATCCTGGCGATGAAACGATTATTGTCAACACACGGGACCACGAGCCATGGCCACCCTCCGAAGAACAGTTGGTCAGTAAATATTCAAGTAAATCGATATTCCTACTGACACATCACCAGGAGGACCTGTACCTGACAGTGGAAAGGTTTAACCGTGACGACTTGGCTGAATATCTCGCAGAGCCTGAGCCAAGTTCCGAGCCGGAGCTTCCAGAAGTTCCAGAACTGTTGTGAAGCTTCTGTCACAAAGTGCAGTTTCGGCTGGTCATAAACCACTGGGCTACCGATCCTGAACGCCAGGATATGAGCTGGAGATATTTATTGGGGGCGTATCCCATGAAAGAAGCGTTATATGGAAACGATACTATGTATAATCAAGATGGGCCTAAATGAATTTTATTCCTTAGCCCTTGGGGGGATGGTTACCTTTTTGTTTCTATTCCAACTAGTTCACTTTATATTCAGTATCATACAAAGTGCTATCTACAATTATTTGAGGCATTCCCAAGAAGCCCACAATCTAGTCTATGGCAGACACTGGGAATGGCTAGAAATACCCACGGGGTGTTAGGTAAAAATACCTGAAGTCCAACGTCTATTTGCTACGTATCACGTGTCGAGCCAGACCGGTGGCAAAACGGTCGCTGACTGAGGTAGAAACCCTGTTCAATCAACATAGTTTCGCGAGAAACCGAGTTACCAACTGGGTGTTATGTCGTGGTCGGTATTATGCCTGGTCAACCCTTCTGACCAAGTGGTACTAATTTCGAACAGGATTCTGTTCCCGTTTGAGGATCTTGCTAGAACGTATTACTGTCAGAAGAGTAGTGTACCGTTCCGAAGTTAAATTTCAGTATGTGATAGGTATGAATCGAAACCAATCAACCTGTGCTCCGGGCCTGGATTAGCAAGGCACATCTATAAATCTGCAAATCCATCTTGCTGATGTAGTCCATGTTGACTCCTTCCCTATACATCAAATAATCAGTGCAATGACCGACCAGCTTCAACAGGGAGATACCAATCGCGCCGAGTGGCGCACCAGATGTCGGGAAAGCCTCGCATCTCATATCAGTGCCGATACCCCCAACGGACCATAATCTGGCACAGGAGCTGACCCATCTCAGATGAAACCCTAGGACTTGATATTGCCGCGTCAGAGGTTCGACTTAAAACTACCAGTGACGACGCCTACAAATGGATCGTCAACGATCCATCTCTCAAATCACTCTTCGATAGGCATCTCAGCAAACATTCTGTTAGTGCATATATGCAACTGTGCCAAGAAGTTGGCAGGTCGTTTCGAGCCACTCTGAGGCAAACAATAGTGAGTGGTGAAGCGTCAAACCGTGCATTTATTACAAGAACTAACATTGATACAGCGTGTCGATGATCTCGAACTAGAAAACACCTATCTTACAAACCAGTTAAAGCAAACTGAACATTGGGCGGGGGTCGAGACACAAAAAAAGGCAGAGCTGGAGATGGAAGTGATGAATCTAAAGTCCGATTTATATCAAGCACAATTGACCGTCTCCTCTCTAGAAGACCAGGTCTTGCGGTTATCTACACTTTTAGACCAGTATCAACAACTGTCGTGGGACCCTTATGTACTAGATCAGGCAATCTTGCTGCTATTATCAATGAGAGGGACCGTCGCCCTCTCCAATAGTCCAGACTAGCACATGCTAAGTCCAGTTTATTTTTATTCGTTCAAGAGCTCCATGTCACAGAATATAATGAAAGCAAGGCCTCGGGTCTGGGCCACTCTTTACTTCCCAGTGAATTCCTACTATGAAACATAGATACGACCCTAAGAAAGACCAAACACACAAATACGGTTGAGCCCGACCATTTTTCACATCACAGTAACAGACCAAGAACTATTCCTAAAAGCGGCAGAATTGGTACGGGTGCCCCATGTATCCTCGAAGCCAAGGCAGGGTTGCCGATATGCGCTGTCGGAATCGCATCTGGGTTTCCTATGAAGTGAGATGTTGAGATATTGAAGTAGCTTCCGCCGGGGCACGCTGCAATGTTGCAGATTGCGAGGGATGTTACTAGGTACGTTGAAGTCATAAGCACTCGATCTTCATGCAATAGAGAAGCAAATAAGCGAACGAAGTCCACAGAGACAGGGATAGGAAGTTACTTACATAACAAGAGAAAAAGGAGCAGTAACAACACTATCAGGTAAGAACAAAACATGTCGAAATGTCAAACGTGTCTGTGTCGTCTCGGTCGTCTAAGAGACACTAGTAATTTCTGGACGTTTAAGTATAATTTTCGATTCTCTCTCTCCAATACTCGATTCGTTTCTTCAAGCACGGCGACCTTTCTGGCGGTATTGCGCAATAGTGTCAGCCGGCCTTCTTGAAAAAAAGTTGTGCTTCGTAGTACCAGATCATCCATCAGAATTCCCCAACGATGAGACGAACACAGCCACGGAAGGTTAGCCACGCAGAGAAGACCAGTGTTTAATTTGCAGCTTAGGACGTGTAGTCAGTTAGTAGTTGTCAATTAGTTGGAAATAGCAAACAGTCGTTGATGGCAGCCTGGTCGGGAGTAATCAACTGGAATTAAGTAGCAACACGGGAAGACCTAGCTAAGATGCGACATGGTACTTCAAAAAAGAGAACTGACTAACCAGCTTTAAAAGTATTCAAACACCAATTCGTTTGTTTATTTTCACCTAGGACTTTAATCGGATTAAGGGGATAGCTAGAAGAGATCAAAAGCTACAAGACATATTGCACTGGGTTTATTCGGGTCCCGGAAGCTTGAAATGGGAAGTTGGTCGATACGGTGAAATCAAGCGCGTTGTTTATCCGGCCGATTTGCAAGGGTCGTTACCTGTATATGAAGGGCTGCCTGTTTCAAATCTGGACATCACTAAGACTTATATACTGTACTGTAGCACTAACATGTTTCGATTGATATTTTCCACTAGTAGAACCTAGCTGACACAACGTTCTATCCCTTTCTATCCCGGTAGTCAATTTAAGAATCAATACAACCCATCTCAAAGATATCAATTGTCGCTCCAGGTTCACGTATACAATATGCCATCCTTTCACCGGCAGAGCCTGGGAGTGCTGCCCCGACCTGGCCAGGAAACGGGGACTCAGACTCGATACGCGAATATGTTAATCGAAGTCGACCAAATCCCATTCACCCACACGGTTCTGACGGCCTTCTTCCAGTGGCTTCTCTTAGCGGGATACCTTGTAGTGCCTGGAACCTTCACCTCTCTTGAAAAGTCGGACGCCATCAAAAAGAGTTCAAGTGTAGTGATCCGTACCGTCCAAAACCCACCACTCGTCGCAATCTCCTGCGTTTTTCTCGTTATCGGATCCTCTGGAATGCTGTGGTTATCTTGGCAGTTACGGCATAATTACATTTGGCTAGGAAAGCTGTTTCGGTAGGTGGAAAAAACTCCGGTGAGAATATTCTAACGACTGTAGGCCCACCTTATCCAACGCAATCATCGGCTTACTCACAACCCTGATCAACATTTACACCGCTCGGCACGGAGACTGGTCGATTATGGCACTACTAACCGTGTCGGTCACCGCTTTTGTTGCAGCGGCATCATTGGCGCTCATTGGGTATTTTCAGTTCGTTAGACTGGCAGCTGTCAGAGAGGAGCATGATAGATTGATGCTTGCCGCTGCTCAACAACGGTCACGAATGTAACTAGTACGAGGAATTATTCCGAATTCGATGTGGAGCTCTGAAACGGATGGTTATAATTTTGACCCTACGATAGAATGCCCCATATTACCATTACGGTTGGCCATAGAAGAGTTGGTAAATGCAACCATCTGGTATGAAAGTACACCTGAAACAGTCTATAGCTTCGCAAATAAATACTTTGAACCATGCTACACGCACAGGAAGTGCTCGTATCGGTAACTGAAACCGCAGCTAATTTCGGGCGGATAGTTTAAAGCGAAAGTATAATGCTGCCAGGCATTTGTGTGAAATTCCATAGATGCATCTTAATTATAAAAGGGCCCGTTTCCCTTCTGCAGGTTCAGCTTTAGCATCAGTCATGTAAATTCGTCAAGTACATTCACTTCAAGTCATTCAATAACTCCTCAATCTTCATCATGGCTGCAGCTGTTGCCCCCCTGGGGAATGCGTTTCTTCCGGGTGTGAGCAATTCCAAGAAGCATAAAGAGATAGCAGAGACCTTTTTCGAGCATTTCACACCACCAACTTCACCGGAGCCTCCAGAACTCGTGATTGAAAACGAAAATGACATACAGAAAACAACAAGACGGGCTAACCTTGTCGATCAAATCAAGGCGGATGCATCTGCCGCACAAAAAAACCCATTCAAAGTCCTTGGAGCGAAATCCACCGAGCATCTGAGATCCCGTCTCCCAAAGCTAAAGGAAATCCTAGAAGAAGAGGTGGGGAAAGGAACCAATGGCGCGCAGGATGCTCTGAACAGTATGTTACTCCAGCTGTTGTTTCTCTGTGCCAAACTGATTCAAAGCAGAAGTCAATGTAGCGGCACAGGATGTGCAAGACCTCATCCAATTCAGTCGGTATCATATCACGGACATTCTTGGCAAGCAGGAGCGGTCACCGCTAGACATTCTGGGTGGTGCCGACAATACAGAAGCTGCAGGGAACTTTGAGAAACTGAAATCATATGTGAACCCTTTGTATATGAAAGAGGAGGGCGCCGAGGATGCAATGAAAGGTATGAACCTCGCAGGACTTTAATTTCCAAACTAATGATTGCAGTTCTGGAAAAGGCATTTGCCGATGTGAACGAAGAAATGGACACAGGGGAAGAGACGGATCAGACGAACCGTCCCATCCCAGATGAAACGACCAAGGCTCTCTACGAAAGCGCAACGCCTCATATCAGGGCTCTTCTTGATCTACCTGAATCCCGGAATGATGATGCAAAAAACAAACTGATCGATATCAATGAGTCGATCAAAAGCCACAATGCAGCAAGCATGTCTGAGAATGATGCGGAGCTTCTGATGATCGGCGACGACGAATTCATTAGATTATCTCAAGATACAGCTCAGCTGCGTAAGGAATTTCAAGGAGATCCATCCAATGGAGAACTGCACGGAGAGTTGGTCAACTGCCTGCAAAAGGCCAACAACGAGTTATCGGCTTTCATCAAGCAACGCCATTATCCTGATAGCTGGGTATTCCGTCTTCCATCGGCGGGAGACAGCTTTGAGGCAATGCTGGCCAGCATCCAGACGTCCACTGAGATGGAAGTTGCGTACGATCCAGGTTCCACTCCAGATGGAGGAAGGATCCATCGATACAACGAATACTTCGGGAAAGCTTACAATTTTCTCGTCCAGACGGAAGGCCGTTTCTACATCAAGACGGGCAAGGAACTGGGATCAGCTGCCGCAAATGCCTATCTCCAAAATGACAGCAGAAGTAAGATGAAGATGGGAGAGTATTACGGGGAGAGGGAGTACAATATCAAGTATACCAAGAAGTACTTCAAAAAACTTCAGGAACTGGACAAGGCCAACAGCAGTACCCGACATCTGTTTTTCCTTGGCTCAGCACGAAAGGCGCCCATGACAAAGTCGGGCAGAACGATGCCTTTCGAGTGTTGTGTTATCGGAATCCACGATCCGGACCTGAACAAAAATTGGTACGATGTTTTTAAAAGATCCGAGCTGGTGAAGTTCTGCGGTGATGACATGAACCGCCGCATCACCAAATACTGGGAGGATCTCGGTGAAGAGCCATCCCGTCGAAAGGACTTGAAAGATGACGCAGAGTCAGCAACGCCCACTACAGCAAGCTCTGGCGGTCGTACCACAAGGTCCAGCGATCCTTCGGGCGAGGCCAGCGGATCCCTTCGCCACGACATCGACAAGCTTCGTAGTGATTTCAACAACATGAAATCCGTGGTCGACGCTGTGACGCAGCTGCAAGATCAGATGAAGAAGATGATGGATACCATGTCACAGTTGACTATTTCAATCCAGCAGACACAATGAAAGAAATAGATAGGACAAACTGAACGACCCCTTCGGCGCTAGACTCTACTTTATCCGTCAGCTAAATACTAAAATCCCCTATACCAAGTGATATATATAGTTTAGGATCAATTTAAGGAAAAATGTATAAATGTAGCCTTTACTGTACCAATCTTACTACTTAGAGGGTAGAATGTATAATAGACCTTATTTTAGTTACAGCTATTTTATAACGAAGCTATATTGTAATGCTACAGTATCATTCACAACATATATGTTTATCAGAGAAATCTTAAGATTTATGTCACATGAGAGGCGCTTTAAAAAAATAACATTTAACTTTTGTGCAACAGGTTTCTTAATTTATTATTTTGGTTCTCTATATGTACATAACCGCTTTACAGTATAGCACCGCACCATTTAGAAAAATATGTACCGATTACAGTACTAAGCAAAAAATGAGCGTTAGAAATATTAAAAATAGGGATAGTAATAAAAATTATTTTAAAGCTCTTCACTCTTTAATAGTATAATAGCAGCTTTGAAACGATTAAACTAACGGTAGAAATATCTACGAGGCTACTACTTCTTTATACTCCACTACCTCTAGGGGATGGTTTTGAGGGGGGGATGGAAGAAGAAAGGGGATGCCAATGCGAACGTGATAAACCTATCCTCGAGAATCTTGTTAAGTGAATCGTACTACTTTGTTTGATTTACCTTACATACAGACAAGGAACGCTCAGGGTTGCAGCATTGGCAGTAGCGCGCAAACATAATGCCGGTTTCATATCAGCGGCCTGTTTAGTATCAACTGCCTGTGTTGTTACTATCTATCTAGTACAAAGTGAACTGTGTCATGTTAGCTACCTATTTCATAGATGTTTTTTACTGTTAACATTTTATTTGCATGATATTTAGTACCAACTGATAACCTTCGGTTGCAATTATAATTGTTATAAAACCCAATTTAATATGCGCCAATGTTTATAAAACCACTTACTCTACTTGGGCATCGTATTTTATAGTTGACCCAATTTGGACTCTCGACATGATGAGAGCCATTTCTATATCTTTACTGCTTGGTCACTCACTTGCAATCAACTTCGGACCCTGTCCTCCTTGGGGTCCCAATGCTTGTTTTCTTCATGAAACCTCCTCCAGTGCCTCAATTACATTCACCACATCAACAAGCTCAGACCTAAGCACTGCTACTTATACTTCAATCGTATCTAGCACCTCAGGTCCTTCGATAATATCAACAACTGCATTAGCCAGTGCAAGAAGCAGCACTAGCCAGAGCCCCACAACTACTGATATGCCCTCTTCTTTGTCGACTCGCACTATTACCGTTATGGAAACTACTGTTGTTTGGATAAGCAAGTGATTGGGCTATGTGAATATGCTGGACTACCATTCTACAGTCGTTTTTGTCTTCATTAAGGGGGTACTATTGCTAGAAAGGATGATCAGAATATATATAACGGATATTTAAACTCAGATTGAATACATGTTATAAAAAGTGGTTTGTCATATTGAATATACAAAATTTAAAGCTGAGAATCATAAGCTCCAAGTATTGACCAAGAGAAAGTACATAGTAAATTATAGAAGCTAGAAGGAGGTAGGTAGATCCCATGTTAGCTAATCAGCCCTTGTGTGTTTGTCACCGCGCACTAGTAACCAATCTGTATCTAGCGATCAATTGGTAACTAATCACTGATATATAACTACCGCCCAACTAGTAACTAATTACGAATCTATAATTGACAATCATTTGGTAATTGATCACCAATCCGCAGTTACGACCAGTCGGTAACTAACAACCAATATGCTTGTTACCACGAATATTTGTGACGCTCTCATCTGTTGTACGTATACCGGAATAAAATTATGCGTATATAGTGGTCGTCCAGTTGCAATTTAGGTACTGTTGAGATAGCACGGGTCGTACGAAATTAATCTAGTCTACTTTGGACCTAAGCAGGGAGCCACTATAAAGGCGATGCTTATCCCTTATATGTTGTTCCATTTATTACATTTTACAATGTATTTGTCTTATTTAAACCAGCTGGGTTGTATTGCAGTATTGCTCTTCCAGGTAAATCGCATCTTATCATGAAAAACAAAGCTGACAAGAGCAGGCCATAGGAGGGCATGCGCTGCTTTTCCATTCATCCAGCTCTGCACAATACAAAATTTTCCGTAAGTCTAGGAAATACTATAGGCAGGAGGCTAATTTTTACGTTGAAGATTTAGATGATCTCCTGCATAATAAGGTCCCCCTTAATAAACACTCGTCAGATACTCCATTCTGCCAGCCATACCAGCCTTTACCAATCGTCACCGCGGGTAGTACAATTTTACTAGAAGCGAACGGAACCTTCCAAGACTACTCATTCTCATGGTATGGGGTTAGTAGGGATGGCCACAAAACTATCCATGAAGTCAAATACGACAAGGATGACCATTGTAGGGTCCAAGTAGTGAACACAACAACTTTAAGCTGACTATTGAAGGGCTGGTAACATCTCAGGTCGGCTCTACATCTGTCATAGGTGCAATTAAGGTACCCCGGTATTTGAAGAGAGGCAGTGTGTACATGATCTATGGAGTGATGAACGCTGGACATGAGAAACAATCTTGGGTACGTCGAGCAAAACAGTGGATTCAATGACACTAATTGTGATAGATTTTACCACTGTGCCTCACTATATCGTCCAAGAATACCGCCAGAAATGTACCATCTGTGGCTACGCCTAGTCGGGGCTCCTCGTCTCTAAAATGGCCAACTTAGAAATTTCCCTTCTATCAATTCCACCACTACAGTCACCGCAAACGGGATACAACGTATCATCAATCACGAAAAGAGCCATACAGAGAAGTATATCCGGATTTACAGCTGCATTGGATCTGAGGGAAGGGAGTTGCGAAATGACAGCTTTTAAGTTGGTTTTCTGCGGTAGGTGGATATGTCATGTCGGATTTTATGTTTAAATCACCAAAATCATTGCACTTTTTACTACCGATACAAATAATTGTATTACATTAACACAACCACATCCACATCCTAATAATGCTATCGTCGTGAGAGGCCTTAAAATTCGCTTAATGGTGGGGCTCATGGCTGGCAGTTCGGCGTCCTAGGATGCTGAAAAGCAGTTCGCTAAACGTGCGTGCTATCTGAAATGAGTAGTTTCCTATTGTAGTAGTTTGAGGCGCAGCCGTTAACGTTTGCAATCTAGCTAAATACTATTCTACCGACTTGACCGAAAATGTATTAGCGGGTTCTCATCGCCGCATGATGTTGCAGTGGATGCGAGCCGTGTATCCACCGAGTGAAATGGAGTCAACGAGCTTGTTTTGGTTTGCCCGGTCCTGTTCACGAACACTAGGCACTGAAAGAGTCACTATGTTTTTCCCACCATGTTGATGTTACCTAACGGGTTCTCCCCTCGCAATGATCAGCACATGCCTGCCTGAAATACCGCGATCCACCAATGAGAAAGGAATAACAGGATTCCATTGGCGGACTCAAACGTTGGTGTTGGATTAAAGTACGGAACCCTAACCTTCTAGCGCGCGCATTGTGCGGGGCAGACCAAGCATAGTAAGCGTCATGTTCTGCTAGCCAATAGCAGGGCAATTATTAGGTCCATCGTGCTATCCACCGGCCGCTCGATTGAATCTGTGATACGTTTTTCGAAAATGGTATTAACACTTTTTGTTATCCCCTGCACTGGCGGCTAGGGCAGATATGAAATTTAAAGACATTCGCCTTACTCCACAGGTTCTGCGACAATTCCGTCAGGGTTTTTATATCTACGTCACCTACACCCGACTAAATCCTAACACATCAACCTCGAATGAAGCTCATTGTCCTCTATTCACTACTTTCTTAATCGCTTACAGCCCTGCTCCCCTGTTGGCCCTAATGTTTACATAGTTCGTGAAACTTAATCCGGGACATCTACTACATCAGTAACAAGAAACTCATAAGTTATTCCTACTTCAGCTACATCGTCTCCACCTATAATCCTCTTCGACTAGTATAGACGACAGCAGTGCCATCAGCCCACAAGTAGAGTTCAATTGCAGGATATTATTCGAGGTGTGGAAAAACAGGACTGGAAGAAACAATCATATGTCTGCAGAATGGACATTTATCCAACACTCTGATGCATTTACCGCACATCATTATCCTACAACAACCAAGTACCTTCCACTCTTCTTCCGAAGAGTAACAGACTGGACAACTGAGATACTTACGGTCCTTTTTCTCTTCTCGGAGTTGTTTTAGTTCCTCTTCCTGGGCTTTGAGACGTTGATCCTATTTACTGTCAATACAAGAGTATCAATTTGAGAGAGAGATGGGGGGAGGAAGGAAAAAAGTGTCGTAATCTGGGCGAGGTAGACGTACAAACGTGTAGTTGAATTGCAAACCTTTAATGATAGACTCGGTCGTATAAAAGGAACGTTTTTTGTCGTCATATTCTATGCAACATTTGGACTACGCATAACAATTAGTTACTCCTGGGAGTTTATAGCAGAGTGACTCACCTTGGCCATGCGAAGACCTAGCCACAAGCAGCATTGCTCCCGTGAAAGCGTGGCTGATGAAAGCTCATCATCTCGTTGGTCCGTTATCTCATCCCAAAAGTTATTTGGGTAGTAACGCTGAGCCCATGCAAAGCCTCGGAGTAAGTAGTCTTCAGGCAACTGTCTTGTCGACCCATTCTGATGTGTAGGAAACTCTTCACTGGCAAGTTTCACAAGATCCATCCCCGGTTTCACAAGGTAGTTCAAGAAAACAGTGATTGAGTTCCAAGGGATATCGGCTTGCAAGGTTTCCATGTATTTAGGAGCTAGGGTTGCGCACCAGAGGAATGCTAGCGAGATATGAACCGACGGGAGAACATTTTGGTCTCCTACGCGCTTAAGGAGGACTTCCAGAGTAGAAAACGTCAGGTTGGAGGCAAAGTAGGCTCTCCGGAAATCATCGCCCATTAGACCTTGTTGGCGCGTTGAATTTCGATGAGAAATCGACGCATCTTTTGTTTCAGCTCCCGTTTGTCGTCTCGCAAGCTGAATCAGTGCGCTAATATCGCCGAAGTCGAATATAGCAGCAATATTCACCGACATGATGTGGACTCCTTGTTCTCGAAATGCATCCCCAGCAAGTTGAATGTGAGAATCGAGTTCACCGAGGAAATTCCCAACCAACACAAAGCCGATTCTAGCCCGATGGAGAAATAAAGCATGTATTTTAACGAAATGTGTCAGAACCACGGGGTTTTGGTCGTGAACCGGAAGATCATGAGCCAGTAGATGTTCAAAAGAATCTAATGCGTTCTGCCGTGCTGTGGGAAATCGGCTCGTCAAGGCTTTCGAATAGTAAAACAATTTCTGAAGGAAGCTTTGTTTTGCTAAAATAGCACAATGCTGATAAATATACCTAATTTCAGGGTTCTTATCGGATACTTTACCGTACCAATCCCTCGAAGAGGCCGACCACACAGCCTTCTCAGAGACATCAACTTCTATACCCATCCTGTAGCGGCATAGGTCTCCCAACATTTCCATCCATGATATGTCAGATGCAGATACGTCTTCGAGCAGCAGCTTGACAGTATCAATTGCCATAGAAATTAACGTACGGAGATGATGGCGTGAACGACGAATCTTTTTTCGCAGAAACTCCAGAAATGCGTAAAAATCATGCCACATCCGAGCACGCAATCCGGTTGTATCTCCTAGCTTACTTAAAGCAAGGAAGGAACGATGATACACTTGCAGACGCTCCTTATGGAGCTCAATTGTCGAATCCACACCTTTCAACGTGGCGGGATCGATACTCTCCTCACTGTCCTTACATCTTTTCTCAATCGCCGTTATTTCCTCGTCAATAGCTTGAGCTATAGTGGAATCAGGGGGTTTTGCGGTATCATCAGCCCGTTGTTCGGGGTTGGAAGTTGAGAGTCTAACATGAATGGAATTTTAGTCTCAGGCTAGAAAAGTGTAACACGGACCTCACCTCTGGTCACTCATTTTTTCTTCGTTCGTATATCCCGTGGAACGTCGTTGGGGAAGGTTCAGGAAAGTGAACAGTGACTGATTTTATACCCGGGGACACAATGGAATGGCTGCCGTTTGGATAGTGGGGGCATCCTTAGGGATATCATGACGCTAGGACCATTGTTTGCCCAGGTGACTGCCGGATGCAGTGTAAATGTGCCCCGATGCAGTAGCCAGCTCATGTGCTTGCATTAGTTCGTGTATTCGGAGACAGCTAAGCCTGACTGGACCTTCATCACCACCATGGATACTATGTGACAGGGGTTCCCAGATCAGGCTATTTGGGTGGAAGAGCGTGGTCCGTTAGGGCGTGGCCAGACCCTGGGACAGCCGAGCGAGTCAGGGTGGGCTGGAGGTACAAACTAGATGGCATATGCAGGCTGGTTGGCCATCGGCTGGTGGTATGGTTCGACACTAGTGCAGAGGTCTTAATACAAGGTGTTTGATTATATCAGTTTTCCTTTCATGTGGCCCCAATGCAGCATTCTCAACTTTTTTTTTGCCTACGCGGTAGCGCTTTTTAAAACTTGCACCTATCTCTTCAATTACAACAACATTCAGTCCCCGTCCACAAAAAGAAAATTATGTCCGACCAGGGAGTCCATTATGTACTTTGACCGGTCAAGATACTGAATGTAGAACAAGAAGTATAATTATGAACTATGTCTATACATATTGATATACCGCGTCATACCACCTATCTGTTTCCACACATCTACTAACTTTAAATTAGTTTGCCTTCAGCAACAGGCATAGCTAGAAACAGATTTGTCGAGCTCAATAGAGCAGAGATAAGCGACGAAGCTGCTCCTGCACGTCATAAGCGTATATGGACATTTTGTTTTTTCAAACAAATCAATTGATGGCGGGATCGAGCGGAACCATCGCTGAAATGCTATAGAAATGGTTAATGCCATATAATTGCACTAGTAATAATCAGACTTACTTTATCACATATCCTACACCTATGTGGCTTGACGCCTGTGTGTGTACGATTATGCACTGTAAGTGTAGCGTTCTGGCGAAATGTTTTACCGCAGCCAGGCTCCTTGCACGGATAGGGTCGCTCGTCAGTGTGAATTCGATCTGTGGTATTAATTGGTACTAAGAATCTCTAGTATAATCTTAAACGTAGGCAAACTTACGATGAGTGACAAGAGTAGACTTGCGGGTGAAGGTCTTTCCGCAGAATTCACAGAGATGAGGATGTTGTACAGTTTGTGACACGGGGGCCATTTGAGGCAGAAGGTGAGGTATTTGGTGCATGGGCTGAGCGCCAGGGGGATACCCATCAACAGCATGGTAACCACGTTGGGATTGATATGCACTCATTTCCTGGATAAGTTGAGCTGGCGGTCCACTCGATAACAATGTTACTTTGTGCGAAGAAACCTCTTCTTCACGGGGTAACTCGAACAAATTGGCATTTAGGAAGGCTATCTGCGGGCAGTTGACTTCGCTGTAATCGTCAGGAGCAAATATATTTTGGTCAAAAGAGGGTGGCCACCCTGAGAAAGGACTTTGCCCGTTCATGCACAATTGTGCCGGTTGGTTGGTGGGTTTCATGTCATCTGAAGACGTTGGACAGTGAAACTGATCGTAGTGCATAGACTGAGTCGTCATTGTATGGGTTGTTGCTGTTGCTAAGCCCTCATGTTCAATATATGGTTGCGAGGATTGAAACTGCATTTTTCCGCCTTGGTTATCAGACTGCAAATTTAAAGGCGATTCGAGAGAGCCATTATGTGAGCCCTGAACACTTAGAGTATCGGGGGGTGTTTCTAAATTCTCTGTGTTATCGTCGGGTTCGTTCTTCTTTGCTCCTTCAAATTTGATGATATAAGTAAAAGCGGTTGCATCTATAATAAAATTAATCCACGTTCTAAATTAATAAAGCCAAGGATATCTTTAAAAAGATCATATAGACTAACTATGCTTTTCTCGAACTTTTCTTCCAATCTTCGGACGCCGAAAAGCTCGTCTAGGATTGTAGCCCTCTCAGGAGGCTTAATGTGCCTTCTTATATCGTTGGCAACTTCCTGTAGCCTATTCGCTGTAATTCCTATTGGCAAAAGCTGTTGGATGATATGGACAAGGAGTTTAACCCGCGCTGGTATTTATAAGCTAAGTTTAGAAGGTTGGCTGCCAGGCAACACTTACGCTCTTTTGTAAGATGATCAGGCTCTTTATGAGTAACATCACTAGGCCACCAGTCGGGTTTCGTCGATTCCGGGTCACCCTTTGTTCCAGGCAGAAAACCCCGGCCACCATTATAGGGATGGTTGACCTGCTTACGAGGTTCAATGAGCTTAATGAATTCTTTGGCTAACATCCGGCAGTTAAGCTGTTGTAATCTCTTGAAGACACTTGCGTAATAAGCAGTGACCTTTTCCGTGTCACCAATCTTCAGCTGTATTTTGTCGTCAAGAGCATCGCCAACTGGTGGATCCTCACAGATGTTGTGGCTGGGGCTGCAGTGTAACGCCGAAGGGTTGAGTGCAGCCAGGTCGCTTGCATTTCCAAACTCCCAGAGTGTTCTCTCCATGAAGACACTTGAGGGGAAGCTAGAAGTCTGGTGTACGGTCCCGTCGCCATATGTATATACCATGGCCCAAGACGAAGGAGCACGACCGTTAAAAGTCTGCTGAAACTCATTAACCAGTGTTCTATATGATCAGGACGCTAACCAGAGTACAAACCACATCAAAAAGTCTATTTTCCTGGGTAGGAAGAACATTTGGTAGCGACCCATCACACTCAGCTGGCCGATTAACCATATTGACGGTACCGATGAAGTTGAGAGTAGCAGGTGTTGAGAGAGTGAACTTTCTCTGATTTTTGATATGCTGGACAAAAATACTACTGCCTGCTTGTCTGAGGATAGCCGAGACACACAAGGATGAAGTATGAATAATCAAAGAGGTTGCGAAGGGGATGAGTGACAGGCGGAATAATAAGGTTGAGATTAATGCACGAAGCGAGGGATACTATCGAATGGAATACGAGTGCGGCAGCGCTAATGCAAAAGTCATTGGCTTTATTTTTAGCCAGAATAGCGCACGGCTTGCGATCTCATGCAGGGTCGTGTTGGTGACTAACTGTGAGAGGAATGGGCACATTGCGCACCTTAGTCTCTATTTTCTTTTCCTGGACTGCGGCCGGCATGGACGTAGATGTTCCCCTATGCAGTAGCTGCATTAGTACATCCGGAAACAAAGTAACTGAGCCGTACACAGCCCATGCAGTACTTCAGATAGTTTTACGTCAAACCAAATATTAAAGGTAGCCTCTAAACATTTTACCTTCAGCGGATGAAACTCTGTGAAACTTGAAAGGTTTCAATACTTAGAGCTAGGATTTTTGACCACATTATTCATATTTCTATACACCTCATCATAACTACAGCGAAGCTAGTTAACACAAATATATGTTGAATAGGGGGTTTCTTACTATAGATAATCTCGTCCTCCCACAGCCCTAATTCATAATCGACTAGTCCAAATGGCTCTAGCTCATCACATAGCTGAACAATTTCGTTTTCTATCTCTGCTATTATCTCAGTACTCAGAAGGTTCATTTTATACTGCTATTCAACTGATCTGGACATAAGGTCCAATTGCTTTTGAAAGAGGGCAAGCCAAGAAAAGTTTAGATTCTGCCACAATATGTGACGCTCCTCAGTACGACTGTAATCATCTAAGAGTAAACCTTATAACAATAGACCTGTCAATATATACAGGGTTTTAGATCTGCGCAATAGTGGTCGAAGTGGCTTACCAAGATCTTTTGTATTCTTAATAAGCCATCCGGTCCATTCACGAAGTAAAGCGCTCGCATCCACTAATTGACCTGTCCAAGTCAGAGAAAGAGCATATATTATCGATTGATGATATGTCTCAAGTGTGTCTAGACTGGTCTCTTGCTGGTCAAGATTGTAGATCCCCTGTATACCATTGATCGTTGTGACCGAGTCTACTAAAATAGGTCAATTTCATGAACTGTTTTGGTGATTTGCAGTCTTCACCTATTATTTCTGAGGAGGGAGGATACTGTGTAACACTCATCGGAGGGGCTATGTTATAAAGATTTAGATATGGCTGAGAGAAGCTGTCATATTGCTGCGGATACTGCACAATGTGGTTTGTAAGCGTTGGATTAATTTGGTATTGAAAAGATTGATCTTCAGAAGACAACAGGGCGTTTGTCGCGGAAGATTCACCTCCCTGTGCGTGAACAAAAGAAGCACTGCCTGTGTACTGTGAATACATATCGTTGTTGCTGACATATATCTACTGGGAAATGACAAAAAAGCAAGGCTCTATGGAAAGAACCCGGGATAGATGGTATTTATAATGTCTTGGAAGGAACCTATTATAATTTAGCCGAGAGTTCGCCCGCCGGTGCGGTAGCGGGGTGTAGCTGCATAAGTTCATGTATCTAGGAACAGCAGGGGTATACAGGAGATACAGAGGCATATACTTAGGTGTGCCAACACTGTTGACTATAGTGGTGCGATTTAGAGGATATGAATGTACACTATGCAAATTGAAGAAAAAAAGAGATGTTCAAGTCAACTCCAAACGTCCACGAAAGTGAGAGAGCATGGGGGTACGGGTTGAAGCAGCTAAACTAATGACGTGTGATGTGACCGGACTACCTTCATAGGCTATTACTTGTCTACTCGGCTTTGTTCGGAACAGTTAATAGCTAGCTTTTTGTTTTGCTTTAATCACTACAGACAGAAAGTTGAATTGAAATAAGTACTTTCTTGCTAGCAAGCCAGTTTTCAGATCTTAGGAGCAGTGAAAAACAAAACCAGATGTTTCTCTACCAGTGACCATGAAGCTAACCCTGTGAATATTGCTCAGATTCTCTCGTTGAAATAATAGCGCTATACCAATATTAGTATTTTTGTATGAGCTGCTGGATTTCACATACAATTTCCACTCCACAGTGCACTTTTTCCGCTTTAGTTCCTGGATCATATTCGTGTATAATAATTCTACCTGTGGTTCTCTGTAGAATTTAGCTATGTATAGTAAGCTTGTATGTCTAAGATATTCTTCGAAGACCTTTGTTGTTTCGGACTCTTTGTTAGATCGGAGTTCTAACGATCCTATCTCAAAATGATACCCATGGCGTTCCAGCCCATTAACTATAGCGTCTGTGGATAGGTTACCACAGATTCCTGTAAGTGTATCCTTCTATTTGTGAAAAGCTCGGAGCTTAGAAGAAGATTCGGGCAATTTTTTGGCAACTGGAACGGGGAAGAATCTGCATATTTTCGCGGCGTCAATTTTTTCTTCATTCTTCATATTTCGCTCCAAGGGGGCTAGCATTGCTGTTGTTTTATCAGAAATGAAGATTTAATATAAAAGAGACAGGACTAACTCTGTAATGATTCATCGTAATTTATGAATTGACTGATTGAGCTTCGAGATGCAATAGGAAGTAACTTTCTTTGGGGATATGGCGTTTTCTGTAAAAGTGGTAAGTCCTGTATTTGCAACTCTCCTAGTCCCTGTCCCCTGTAGTTCTGGTCTAAAAGCAACTGGTTATCGAACGGTATATCCAGGCATGGTAGAGGAAAAGAAAAACAAGCATGACAACAAAACATGTATGCATATGCATTTAGTGGATGGTTACATATGATGGGAGTCACGACTTGCATATTGGATGATATAATAGGTGATAATGACTTGACTAAAGCACACAACGCGGCAAGACACGTCCCATAAGTAATTAATGCCGGACGCTAGTTTCTGTCTGTCTTCACGTTACATTGGCGGTATAGTTGGCTCGCTATGTTTTAGTCGTCTCAGACGCGTAGTTGAAGTTTACTATGATGATCATGGGAGCCAATACATTCTGCTAATTTGACAAGCATTCTCAAAAATGAGATCGAAGTTACTTGATCCCAATTGAGCTACAGTCTAGCAAAACCATATTTAAAACTACGGGATAACGACAACCCACGATCAGCAGCTCGTATCACCTTCCAAAAACGAAAATTACTCAAAAATGAGTTGTATTTCTTTGACTAGCAGAGTTGTTAGTGACGCAATTGTAACATGATAATTATGTACAGCAATCTAGCGGGGTTACTTTTCAAACCAAAGATCTGGCTCGGCCTTACTGGGTGTGTCATGGAAATTCTAGACCGCTGTGTAGACGTGCAATAATATGGAGTATGAAGCGGACAAATTAGCTATACAGTAAGTGACTTGCTGAAGACAACCCTACAGATTCCCTCCTAGCTAATTTACTATACAAACCCCCTAATAAATGACTGACAGACAGCACTTCATTAAAAGATGTGGTAAAGTGAATAAAACAGCAAGTCCCATCTATTCTACATTGCTTATTGAGTGAGATCGGCGAATTTCTTCCGTGCACTCCCTACGGACCTACTTTAATCAGCCAAGATACAATAGGCCACAAATCTCACCATGTCCATATACAGCTGCATCCCTTCGACTCTAGATTATTATTATGGAAAAATCAAATATCGTACAGTATATTCACCAACATAAGTCCACGTCACCGACAATCACAAGTGGGAAATAAAACGGCGGTTATTGACGGTAATGCTCCAATAGATACAACGAAGACAGGACTAAAATACAGAATCAAGCGCGGAAATTTCAGGCACCTAAATGGAACGTGAAAGTAATCACTCAGGTCTCCGAGCAGAAACCGAATACCTGTACCTCCAATTATATTAGATCATATTTCACGATAGGGTGATGCAAAAAACTGTACAAGTAATAATATGGGCGATAGGGGCCCAATTCCCGCAATGCCAGCGTCAACCCAGGCCAGGTGCCGGCCGACAATTGAATTCGTCGACAAGACGCGAAAAACCAGTCGATCGACGAAGTATCATCCTTGGTGTACAATGGAATGTAACGGCGAAACACCTCTACTTTTTCAAAGCCACAATTTATCAGGGATCTCTTTTTCGAACGATAAGGTCTTTCAACCATCTTCAAGACCTTCTGTAACCTCTCAATATGCAAGGCACTGTCAGGTATCCCCGTCGGATCTTCCCCAAATTGCACCGAAGATGCCGCCATGTTGAATTCAAAGACACCTCCGGGTTTCAATATACGGTAGATTCTCCCTAATTGGATATCGATCATTCTAATCATTGTCAACTCCAGGAAGCTGTTACATCTTTAACAAAACTTACTTGAAGTCCTCGCAGTAAACCAGGTCAAACTTTGTGTCTTTGTAGTATGTCAGGTAGTCGTCGTTTGTGTCCTCAACGTCGGCGTCTTCGTAAAACACGGCATTCGGCGCCGTCCACTGCTTATGAATATCCAAGTCAATGCCCTCAACATATGCTTGAGTAAATTTGCTGTCGACAATGAGTATGGTATCCTGTGCAACGGGGTCTACTTACTCCGCAATTTCATCTACCCAGTCCCCCGTCCCCGTGTTGATCTCCAGGATATCGGATGGCTCGCGTAATGGCGTCTGATGGAGGCAACGTCGTATAGATTTGTTTCTTGAACAGGATCGTTAGGCAGGTAGTATGGGATGGAAGGACAACCTTTACCTTTCATAAAGCTAAAGCACGTTGGTTAGCTACTTTATAGTGCGGTCAGTATTGAAGTGCTTACCAGGCGTCGACAGAGTGATTCTTTGGGTTCGACTTGGTCGGAGGCACGAACTGGGTCTGATTCAGCCTCACCCTCAGAGCCATAGTCGCTGTTTGTATCTGCCACTGCAGGCTCAGAATGGCCGCTGTAAATAACAGAGGCATTAGTTCCATCGTAGGGATTGGAATCAATGTCAGACATTGTAGCTCGAGAGCAACGCAACAAGGCTGAGAAAATAGTCAGCCTCGCTACACAATGCAGGTCTTTATCTCTCACTGTGCCCCTAGTTCCACGATCAGCGATGGCAACGTAGGCTAAGACCGCGGAAGTCGGTAGGTGGGCAGCGTAGGAAAACGTATGTGTGTTTTCTCAAAATGCGCTAAATAAGCCTAATAATCCAACGAATCGATAGTTTCGCTGACCTTGCTGGGGTGGTTACAATTACTGGATATCGATGTGTAGCACCACAGAAAGGGCAACATAGGCTAGAACCGCGGAAGCCGGAAAGTGGTCTGCGTCGCAAACCGTGCGTAAGTTTTTACAAAATGCGCTAGATGAACTTTGACGAGCAGATTGATGTTTCGGCAGACCCAGCTCAGGTAGTTACTATTTCTAGAGTGGTATGACCTGGCTGGGAACTAAAAATCGACCCTGCGTGTGAGGCATTTATCGAACGCAATCCATGGACCACCTCAGCCAGCTACATCGGCGTGCACTTACCACATACAGACAGTCATCGTATAGCACCATGTCGTTGTAATTACCGACTGCGTCGATCGAGGTCGTGGAATTCGGAAAGTGGGTAGTTATCCTAGATTCGCCCAATTATTAAGTCACAGTGGCCGCTGCTTCATGTCTGGCTGTGAAAGTGCGGTAAATGCGGACATCCGTGCACCGACGGTAGTGAGTAGATCAATATTCTCACTTACGGATGAATCATTCAGAACGGCCTAGATCATGCCCATGATATCGACGAATGAATGGTCTGGTTGGCCGTATATTGCGATAGCATAGCTTCCGAATGGTACTTAATAGCCCCACATGATATTTAGAGGTGAGCAGTGCGATTTACATAGCCAACTTCTAGATATAGAAAGTATGCAAATTTTTATAGGTGAAGGTGGGTTCGCCAAGAAGTGAATAAGAGACACTACTGCTTTGTAAGGTTTGGTGCATGACGACAGGCCCATCACGTAATCGTATCCTGTGGACCATCCGATAGGCCAGCCAAGACCTGACCAAATCAGTCTAGTCTATCCCTGGCTCACAGCGGTAACCGCACGATGACCAACTCGCATCCAACCCTCCGCCATGTCCATCAGGGAAGCCGATTCGGTGGAAGTCGAGCGATGGCATAATACTAATGGATATTTTTCACAACTATACTACCTGGAAAACGAAACAATTTGGAAATGGGGGCCGTCGGTACGATTGGTGGTGCGCCGTTTTGGAAAGGTGATTGGGTTGACACATCCCCCCTGCAATCGCCCGTGGCACAAATTGTGGTATGAGGGTCCAATTGAAGATTGCCTGCGGGGCCTTTATCGGCTTACAGACGAAGAGATATGGCACTGGGAGCCAGTCATTACCGATTATATCCTTCCCAGGTTGCAGTTTCTGCCGAATATCCGAACACCCCCCAGCCCTTCAATGTCGCCTGCCCATGAATTTCTTTACCGGCTATTGGATACTCTTCGTACGCGAGAATTTTTCATACGGGTTGATTGTGCTGAGTTTATCCGGGACTTTGGAAGGACTCTGGGACTACGGAAGATACTGGTTGACTTGCCCAAGGCAGCCTTGCGGGAAAGGGTCATCCTCTATTTGCTAGCTTGCAGGTATATTGCAGCATGCCATCAAGAGACAACCGTGAGCTTCCGTCAATACGCACAGGAGCACGGCCTTTGCCCGGATAAGAATAAGGGTACGATCGGCGCCGCTTACAATCTGGGCCAGAAGCTGCTGATCCTCGAAAAGGGAGTGAACGAGCCTGGTATATTATTACTTATGGCTGACGCACGGCTTTATTTGCAGGGACTGAATCTTGAAACTGTGCATGAAATTGGCGCGCTACTAGGCATTTTTCTTGAATTTTCCGGAATAGTTAGTTGTTTTGGTCGGGCATCGATCCTCAGTGGGCACTATCAACATGTTTTTAGACAGATCCTTAATAGCTCAGCCGTATCCATGGAATAACACGAGCTTTCTCCTCTTCATATTTGTCCGCCAGAACATCTCTCGCCTCTTTTTTATAGGACAAGGCTACAAAAGAGCAGTCTTCGGAAGACTCTAAGTGACGCACTTCTCCATGCGACGGGAGCGCAATAACCCGGTCTTGTCGGAGTGCGTATCTTTCCTCGGGGCCGTCGGGCTCCCTTGCGCAGCTGAAGCCCCCGTTACCGTTGAGCAAGCGGACTAATACGATGGCGGTCCCCGTTGGCTGACCTGGAGGACCAACCATCCAACGCTCGGAAACCGACTGGCTCGCATTACGACAACCGATCCGGGGATATTCATAATTCACATCATCTTCGCTAGCACGTAGTAACTGAGTGCAGATTTGAGTTCGCTGCACATATTAGCACCTGTCAATTCATTTCCTCGAATAACTTACGTTGACTCCGTAGAAAATATAGTCAAATGCATCCTTCATAAGTGCATCATCTTTACAGATTGTATAGGTGATTGTGGGATCTTCGGACGGCCACCCCGTACGTATACGCCGAAGTCTCTCTGTCAGCCCCGGCGGAGGAGTTTCCGCATCGATCTCGCAGTACCCTTGGCTGTCCATTTTTGCCTTGAGGGGCTCGTCGTTCTGAGCGATCGGGGGCGGGGGATCTGACTGGTAAGCCGCAGCCCAATCACATGGTGGATGCGGGGTAACCAACCAAGCAGTACATCGCGAGGGTTAACATAGTACCGGCTATCCTCACCAGACATCTTGGACAGCAACGAATAGATTTAACGACGGTCGTCTGAAGAGGGAGACTAAATTTTTACGGAATAATCTAAGATACTTGGGGTTTATAGCTGTAATGTATCCTTTGCTTGTAGACGTGTTTCGTAGCATCACCTTTTTGCAATGATATCAAGAATAGACTGCACCGATCGCCTTGCATATTTCTATATCATCCCGTTCTTTTCCATTTTAAGTATTTCGTTCTCCACCCGCAGAGAGTATACTTTGCTTTGTAATTTCAGCCGATCTTCGTTGGTTCCCTATCCTTGTTTCTAGCGCCATTTCTCATTCGATTCTCTAAATGCTAACCAACATTGATGGAGATGCATGCAATTGTCATTGACAACTCAATCCAGCAAATTAGCTTCTTTCTCCAGTTTCAGATGTTCTTCTAGCGTGGCAATTTTCGCCCGACATGCCGCTAATTCTGCTGCGAACTCATTTTTGAGATCTTCAATTCGCTGCTCGTACCCCCATCTGACTCCTGCAATCTCGGCATCGTGGCATCCTTTCAATAGGTACAAATTGGAATTCAATATATGCATCATTTGGTCTACAAGGGTAGAACTTGATCCAGTTAGCTATTGCAGACGGCAAAAGTGACGGATACCTACTGCAAGGCTGTTTCTCTTAGTACATCGGAGCCTGTAAACATGTCATTCTCCTTTTCCGAGTTTGCAGAAGGCGAATCTGCAGAAGACCGGTCTTGATAAATGCTCCAAGAGGCTGTTGAGAGAGCGGGGTTTGTTCCTGTTGAGTTTCCATCGTGAGGCATATTGGATTTGGTCCAGGTTGTCGTTCATACGCTTCCAATGAAATAAATGTTGTCCGACCAGGTTCTATATACGTCAATATTGTACAGGAACTAATATGAGCGTATAGAATGCATTCTAATAATAGTGAAGTGTTGTCTTTATTATGCTACAGCAGCTATTATTAGTTATAATCTCAAAATTGAGACTTTGATTACTTGATGGCCCCAAACTCTCATTGCGCTACGCTATTGGTGCGTTTCTTCTCCTCGGTCATTTCACGGCACAATCTAGACGTTCGATTAGTTCCTAGAATATGGCAAGCATTAAATATAAACAAGCGTGCGGGTAATCGTTCAAGACCATGGCATGGTCTAACTTTCTATTGGATAGTAACAGTCTACTGTTGACAACTCCTTCTTAGTCCAGTTACATATTCCCTCCCACCATAGTAGCAATTTAATATTACAAACATTAATGGCCGTAGACAAGAACAGTATATTTAGATAGAAGACTGCTAAGTGCGGTGGCTATTCAAGGAGGAGTAACCGTATATGTGGCCAAAAACTCGTCAAAATCACGAATAAAGTCATCGTAAGTAGCCCCAGTGGCCAAATAATCTTTTCCGGACTGCTTCATTTCACGAATCTCATCATCAACTTCCAACGTCGCTGCAAGATGGTCTCTAGCCTCCTGCCGTTCCTTAAACCATTCGAGAAGATTGCCATCAAGTGATTGAATGTCACAATTGCTCCTAGCATACGCATACTCTACACCTGCATTACCAATAGCGATATGCATTGCCGCCTTTGTAGAAATGTCTGGTATCATGAGCAACTGTACCGCCGGATCCTCTTCACTGAATTCTTGGTATTGAGGTTCTGGAAAGATTTTTCGCACACTCTTCACATCGTTGGCGGCAACAGCCAGATCGGCTACTCCATAAAGCCTCGGGACGATGCACCTGACCAAAGTGGAAGACTCCCCGAGCCGACCTCTGATTGACTCAACGGCTTTTGGATACAATGTGGCGATATGCTCTTTGAACTCTGTACGTTTATCCCAAGTAATGCGAACAACCTGCGAAGAATCAGCGTTTGATTTCTAATGCCAAAGAAGGTCCTACCGTTAACTTGGAATCAGAACTCATCGTGAACAAGTAGTGGTCTGGTATGAATTGATAGGTTGCCGTCAAGAAATAAAGATCACGATTGTTCAAGGCTGACGGAGGAGCAATGATAATCAACCTCTGTGTATGTGAGAGCAAAGGTAAACTTTACATAGAAGAAATGAAAATCTAAGTAGAGTAAACTCAGACATTGTAGTATTTATATACGAGTGGCAGCACTAGATCAACACCATCAGACCCAGTAATCGTAGTACCGACTATAGCTCTTCCTTTCTACTTTGGTAGGGATCTGTGTCTCGTCGTCTTCCGGGGGGTGGGTCTGTGCAAGCGATGGCTGATCAACCTTGCTCGGCTCGGCGGCTGACGTCTCCCACTGGGTCCAGTGAAATATCGATAGTTCGTCCCAGTTGGCAGGGAATGTATTGGTGTCATAAGATTCGGGATGATCGCTGGGCCGAGCCTGGAACGGCTTGTTTTTCTTGCAGAAGTCCTTCAACGTGTCCAAATCCATGTTTTGCAGCTGACGTAACCCCATAGATCTGCATTGGCCTGCGTTAACGTCAAGGATAAGAATGTATTGAAATTCGTAGTTGATCGTGTGGATGGCGAAATCGGGTGATTCGGATTCGCCGGTGAAGCAAGAAGTAAGAATATTCAGAAGGCTTGAGTGGTCCTGTCGGTGCTGGCTACCCTTGTCACCCAGTAGCCAAGCATACATGCTGCGCCAAAACGACAGCATTCTGAGAGTAGCGGTGTGTACACGCAATCTTGATGGTTTCGTTGAATTTTGAACAAGGCTGAAGGCAAGTTTATATGTCGAATGAAAGGGTCTAGAATCATTTACGCATAATAAGGTTTAATGGTGATGCAGGAGACCAGTCCATAAGACACAGATCAACTGCACTGGTGCTATCACGATCTGCGTTGGTTCACGTAGCCCAGTGGCACCTAACATCGGGTCCGACCATCCGCGAGCACGGTCTGAAAAACGTGTAAGCGAAACGCAATCAGGATACGGCTACATAGCGACATATTCGGCTAAGCACAGAAAACAACTACTGAGTTAGCTAAAGTGACCAATCAGCATGATGCCAAGAATACGGACGCAGATAGTATTCAAAACACGCCTGTCAATGTAAAAACAGGATTCTATAATTCCCCCATTTTAAGGGATCATAACATGTTTACGAGAAGCATAGACAAGAGGCTAGAGAGAACAGTAATAATGGACTAGCTACTCCGTACACAAAACTAGTAAACATATCTATATCCTGATAATTAGCGATATGCAGAGCTACCGCTCACTAACAGCTCTCAAAGTCCTCGACCCAACGGCCCATCTCATGACATTTCTTACAAAGGGAGTCGCAAACGAAAGCAGTGCATAATATTGGCCACGCCACAGCTGCACCACAGAAACAACAGATTCCTTTCATGGTTGTTTTTGTCTTCGAAAGCCCCTTTTCTTTTGTACTTGAGCTTGTGTTATCGGTGGGCTCATCTTTCGAATAAGGCTTCTTGGGGTCGTGGTGACTCCATCGTATAGCAATGATTCGAATTGAAGACAACGGTGTGTATAGGAAATTGTAGTTGACGGTGGTTGGTGGTACAGGTAGAAGGGCAGTGGATAGACTTAAACGTCGATAGGTTCTCGTTTAACAACGATCGACTCAGCAACGCAGGGTGCCAAAACGTACTCTTCTGCACTCTCGCAATAAAGCCGTATTAGCAGCAGCGACAACAATTCAAGCAAGGCGTATAGAAGAAATACATACCAAAACCGTTGGGAATGTTTAAAGATCCAGAAAGAAGATATTGAATAGACAGTATAGATACCAGAACGGTTAAAACTCAAAGGTCCAGGCAGAGTAACAGTGAATAAAAAATGTAAACAAAAGGTCGGCGGGGATCACCCTCTTGATGGCAACAGCGAGGCTGAAGTGCCAAACCCCAAGATCGAATATAGTTTACCAAAGATCGAGGTAGGTTTCCAATAAGACCACTAATCTATCACAATCGTCTTCTGTCCTGGAATAAAACTTGTAAGTATGCAACCCACTATATATGCAGTTCGCTTACCACCACTTGTGTACGTCCGAATGCTTTTTTGCCAAGGTCCCACTCCTAGAGCTGCACGAACAGAGGGATGCTGAGTCAAGGCAAGCCGGGTCCTCAGTGGTGACCCTTTTCAATAGAGCAACCCTGCCCATGGTTGCTAGCTGCTTCTGGCGACTGCTTGTGAAAGGAAACAGGCAGTGTAAACGCAAGGCTGCCACTAAGTATCTGACGAGGCAACTACTTGTCCTCTTATAGATTGGCGGTCAATGGCGGCGCTGAGGCATGGATAGCGGCGGGAGTAGAGTCCTGGATGTACAACTCCAGTCCGGACGCAGGATGTGGTCGGTGTGACAAGGGCTGCATGATCATCCATTATCGGGGCGCAGGGTAAAATCGAATAATCGAAGGCCGAACCGGGGCGGGAAGCGGGAAGCGACGTAGTACGGGGTTATTGGTCGGCACCATTGGATGACTACATGCGATTGCACTAGCGTTGCGCTTAACCATGTTGTAGTACGCCTAGCCCGATGTGATTTTAAGAGGTCGCGCGACCTCTTAAAATCAAATCAGGACTAGTCGCTTCAGAAGATCTTCCGTCTCTCTCTCTTCAGCTCCCTTTCTCTTGATGACCTTCAACAGCAATAACAACAATAAAGATCATGGCCCTGGTATCAAAACACAAACATCCAAGTCGCCTTTCAAATAGCCAAGCTATTACTATCTTAGAGGGTCTTCCTGGGGATCAACCTTTTGGCGTTGCACCAGACACACAAACGCGCAACGTCCTTGAGCAACTTTATGAACCTCTAAAGAAACTCTTTCGTACCACTAAGACCGTCAAAGCTGCAAATGCGAAACGAGCTAAAAAGGTTACGGAATTTACGATAGCACCGATTGTTTACGAAAAATTTCCTGCCTACGAAGCCAATGTCTTCGTGTTTTGGGAAAGAATAGTCCAGCCATCAGAGCCATATAGCCAAGAACCAGCGCAATATAGGCAAAAATGGTTTCTTCTAAGTGCTGAGGATTTAGAAAAAAATCATCATGACCTAGACATACTTCGGCGGTTCGTCGCTATTGCTGTTTATCAGCTTTTCCAACAAGTGGTCGAGACACATCAGTCTCGAGTCTCCAAGGGGCACATTGAGCAATTTCTAGCATTCAAAGGGATTCCTATTTCTGATGACTCGATCAAAATATATAAGGCTATTGTCAAGAGAGGGGAAAAAGAGCAGGAATTCTGTGAAGAGTGTTTTGAAACTGAGGAAGAGATATCGAACGATATCTACGGGCTATTATTTTTTGAGTCTATTCCAAGCTTCATGTGAGTTCCTCATGACGCTCTTCTTTCTTTAAATTTCACTCACCATCGGCCAGATGGGAAGAGAGAGGCCTTTCCAATGCTGATTTTATCGATACTGCCGACCGCTATCGACGAGATGGTGCCGTCAAACAAGCCAAGGAACTGGGAGCCACTCGGGTGGCCAAGACTTTATTGGACTCCCATAGCAAGAATATGTGGGGGTCAGTTCGAAAACCACGCTCGATCAGAAAAAAAGGCGGTCGCAGAAGAAAAGCGGCAACAATATCTTTTGCTGCTGATACTGAAGGAGTGGAGGCGCAACGTGAACAACGACAAAATAATTCACAAGAAACTTGCGACGATGCACCGTCAGAAGGGCCCAGTGATGATATATCGATGGAGACAGACTCTATCACTCCTACTGCCAGTGGAAACTGTTTCCCAGCCAGTGACAACTGGTATCAAAACCGATCGATCACACAACCTGGCATCTTTTCACCAGGCGTTGTTCCTGTCGGCGCGCCTAGTACACCGTTGACGCCAGAGTCTCAACTTTCCAGTGAGCGCCGCCGTAGCCGTTCGAATACACCTGAGAGCGGAGACGATGGATCGTCTACATCATCGTCGCCAGCAAACGAATTACCGGAAAACACTGAGCATCATTCAAAACGTCAACGTCTGGAAGACGGACGCCAGCAATGTACACAGGTTACGACATATCCTCAAACCAACATATCACAGGGTAGTACGGAGGCTTCACTGAACCACCAAGAGCTGCCTAACTCCACGCCCAACTTTGCACAACGGTCGGATATGCAAAACCACGGAGATGGTCAGCCTGTTGGTTCTAATATTCCGGCTATGAACTCGTCGACTACGATAAACATCCTACCAGAGGTTGGGCAACTCTCCGAAGATCACGCGGCCCGTCTTCTTGCAAATATGTCACGTTGTCACACAGATTACAGCGTCTCTATACATCACAATAGCGAGGACAAAGGGCTGTCCACCGATACCTCGCATTTAGATGGCATGACGTCGCGCGCCTTTAATGGAAATGCACCCAACCAGATGCAAGCCGATCTGACAGGAGCAGAGCGTCAACCACACCCTTCCAACTATATATCCGCGCCTGTACCACGCTCCTACTCGTCGACCGACACGGAACCCCCCTTGCAGGAACCCTACAACGGCCGAGATGTGCAAACAGCAGTTACTGAGACAGTAAACATGCAGCATCACGAGGCACAACAGCCCCCGACGATGTTTTCGAACGCACCCAATCAACATTACTTAGGTTCGTGCATTTTTACAACAAGCGAGGTTCTCTTACTAACCGTGCAATAGCAGATGCTTCGCATTTAAACCCCTTCAGCCAGATGCCGGGCACGGAGTACCTACCTCATACCAATAGCTTCACTACATCAAATATAAGCCATAACACTCAACCAATCGACTCAACTGCGATACCGGATGGCGACGACATCACCTCGGAAAACAATGCATATCCTGAAATTTCAAGCGATATTGACAACACATTCAACCAGATGCAAGGAGTTCCAGGAACGGAAGCCACCCAACATCTGGATGTCTCGCAAGTTCGAATTTCGGGCTCGGATTCCCAACAAGGGCCAATATCCTCGAGAGAAGATTCACAATTACCTCCATCTCTGTGCAGCTCAGCAACAAGTGGCACACAGCAAAGTGAGCGGAGGCGAAATAACGCACGAGTATCGAGTCTATCATCTGTATCCCCCCAACTCTCTCTAGATGCAATGCAGCCTGCAGCATCGCCTGACATTCATAATGATACGTACAACGTGAATACAACACAAGCTCTGAGTGCGACTTCTGTTTTATGTGACTCAAATTCGTTACTACCTTCAATCTCGCATCTATTCAATGATAGTGGTTTCATGATACACCATTCTCAATGCACCGAATCCTCATTTCAAAATGGGGCAAGGAATTCTACGCTTAAGCCATCGCACTTTAGGAGTGGCTGGCAGGAAGCCCCTTCAACCGAACCGTATACAAAACCTCAACTATCAAACGATCCTAACTCCAATATAGTCTTAATCGTTCCTCGAATTGGTCTTGAAAGCCGGCAATTACATTTAACAGACACTTCTCGAGATATGGCTGCTCTTCTATGTCTTCTACACTCGTCCAACGTTTCGATGGAACTTTTCAACCGTGCCCGAAAACCTTATCGTTTTTGGGGTAGTGACGGAGAAATTACTCAAGGAACAGTCAGCATTTGCAAGATGGTTGAAGACAATGGCATATTTCAACAGTCATTAAACGAACTACAAACGTGGGGAGGTGTTACACGAGATGAGCAATCAATTTTGTTACATGAGAGGTTGTCACAACTAGCTTCCGATAACACTCGATGGAAATTGGAGGCGGTGAAGATAGTATTCGCTGCTTTCCCCGTGGATCGACGCGTTGAACCAGCACGCAGCTTTTCTATTGCAACTTCTTTATTACCCTATCTTCGAGCTGTGTGCCCACTTATACGAGAGATTCACATCGATGAGGGTTTGACACCAGTCCATGTCATCGACGTTTGTTTGTCTGCTTCCGAATACTCGGACATGCAGTGGAAGGATGAGTGCATTACAACCGCGCGCAGTGTCGCTGAGAATTATCAGATTGGCCATATTTACAGACAAAGAATATCCCTCAGAGAAATGAAGCTATCGCGATTGAGGTCCAAGTGGGGTTGTGATATCGATTTCAAACAATTCGAATATCTCAACATATATACAGAAGACCCGAGGAGCAACGCTTATCATGGTGGACAACTCCTTTTACTCTCGGAACTTTTTCTAGAAGCTAGCGACACTAACGCTGCGATGGAGACTCTTGTGAGCTACAAGTACTGGGACGACGAAAAGCCCTCAACAATGGAGAAATCTCAAAGATATCAAGTCAAGGTTCAACAGGGGAAGATTCTTCAATTTTGTGGTCAATTCAAAGCGGCAGAGTCACATCTCTTAGAGTCGTTGACGTGGAACCAACAGGAAACAACGACACCTATCCAAGCGACAATTCACCTTGTTGGGGTGTGCTGCGAGTTAGGAGATCCTGACCGTGGTATCCGTCTTGCCGAGAATGACTTGAAATGCATCTTAAACCAAAACACCACCCGTCCCAACACCCTAATAGTCAAGAAGTTAAAGCTATCTCTAGCGTACGCGTACCTTCTGGATGTTATGTGGAGTTGCCTTCGACAAGTGGGGTGCAATGCACACTCGCTCGATCACGCGCGAGATCTTTTTAAGGATCTCCGCGATTCGTTCAAAGACAATCCAAGTCGAGCTAACAAAATAAATCAAGTGTCTCTACTGTTGGGATTAGCAGCTGTTGCGCACTTAAAGGGGCTATACTTGGACGCTCTTGGTTATTATGACGATGTTTCAGAAGCTGCAAAACAGTGTGGGTGGCGAATAGGCTATATCGAATCCGTTGTGAACGCGTCGAAGAGTGTTGTACAATATCATCTTGGAAGATTTGGTGATGCAGAACAAAGTGATAGAATAGCCAGGGGTCTGTATTCTTCCCGCTCCTACTTCTTGGTGGGGTTTGGGACCCTTTGGCCAGAGATCATTGGTACTTGGTATGCAAAACAGAACCGTGAGAGGGTTATACCGTGTTGTCAATGGGAGTGCTTTCAACCTATAGGTAGTCCTGCCTATGCATAAACTGACTCTATTGCTATTTTTGTATTGGCTTCATTGAGGATTTGTTCAATTGGTTTAACTTGCTTAGCAAGCAAGGATAAAGTAGTTAAAGTTACAAATCATTGAAATCAATTCCTTCGTTCATTTATTCAGGTCAACACTAACTATTTACTTAACGTTAACTACCTCAACGATTCTCGTGCAGTTTCTGCTACCAGCGTGGACCCGGCAAATCTGACAAAAATAGGTCCCGAGACTAAGTGGCACCGCTGCAGTAGAAAATGATTCACGTGATCGCTTGGCTTACCCAAGTGACCATGCCCGATGGGGCGATTTAGCCTGCGGCCCTTATTGGTTGATGACCTTCAACCCGAAAATGCGCCTTTCTTTTCCCGAATATTGCTGATATCATCCTGTTAGTATTTTTTGCTTTTTTGAGCAAAACAATATGCCTCAGCTCAGCGCGTGCCGATCGATGAAAGGAATGGATTACACTGTATGTCTCTTCTTTGACAACGCTACTCTAGTCTACTCACCGCTGTAAGACATTGATAAAAGAACTCAACGGCCTGCGCCGCGGCCCTAGACCAGAAACCCGTGTCACTGGCGAAAAATATGTTCGAGGAAAGCCTGCCACAACCGGCATGGATAAATGGATTAAATCACTTGGCTACTCTGTACTACGTCAATTCGTTCCTTCGTTCCCCTAGCTGACTGATGGGTTTAGTTTAACGATATCAATGCCCTCAATGTTATTCATGTGGCAGGAACGAAAGGAAAAGGCAGCACTTGCGCCTTTACAGAGTGTATTTTGAGACAACATGGGCTAAAAACCGGTTTGTACACTTCGCCACATCTTAACACCGTCCGAGAAAGAATTCAGATCAACGCCCAGCCTTTAAATGAGAACAAGTTTGCGGAGTATGCGTGGTTCGTTTTCGAGTCACTGGGATTGCAAAACCGGCAAAATGATGGACCTCGATACCTTCAGTTTCTTACCCTTGTCTCATTTCACGCTTTCATCAAAGAACGTGTTGATGTCGCCATTTTCGAGACTCATCAAGGCGGTGAATATGATTCTACGAATGTCATAACAGAGCCTATTGTAACAGCAATCACATCTCTGGGTCGAGATCATATACACCAGCTCGGTCCGACACTTGAGGATGTCGCCTGGCATAAGGCTGGAATCTTCAAACGTGGCGCTGCTGCATTGTCAGTACCACATGAACCTACACTAGCGTCTGTACTTGAAGCTCGAGCTGAGGAGAAAGGGGTGAATCTCCGATTCGTCAATAATGGCGATAACGTCCCAAAGGATGTTTCCATGCCCGAATACAGAGTTCAGCAACTGAATTTCTCGTTAGCCTGGGCTATTTGCAATGCCTTTGTCAAGAAAAAAGGAACTGGTTTACTCTCATCACATAACCTAAAGCTGGCTCTAAATGATTATTCATGGCGAGGCAGGTTACAGCAGATTTCGGATGGTAATATCACCTGGTTCCTAGACGGCGCACACAATGCGATCAGTTTACCTGTTTGCGCAGAATGGTTTGCTTCAGCAAGTAAAGAATTGGAGCCAGACAGTTCGGTTGATCGAGTCCTAATATTCAGCCACTATTCTACCCATCGGGATGGCTTGGAGCTTTTAACGATCCTTGGAAATTCGCTCTCAAGTCGTGCCATATCTATTCGGCAGGCGTTGTTTACTCGTTGCGAATACGAGAATAATGGTTAGTAGACGAACCCATTCTCTTTTCTACGCTCACCTGGTTTTAGACCCACAAACTCGACTACTTGAAAATTACAAGAGGATTTGGACTGAAAACTATGGTAAATCGGATGAAGTGAAGACAAGTGCAACGGCTTTTGATGCCTTTGCAAGTGTAAGGGAAGCGTCACATAAAAGGCATATTTTAGTAACCGGAAGCCTACATCTTGTTGGTCTCGCTCTTGATTACCTTGCAACTCAAAAGCGACACTGAGATTCTCTTTGTTCGATATTATTATAGGGAGAAGTCTGGATTTATTATTCCCTTTCATTTTATATGAGTAATTCTCAATCATGGCGACTTCATGAAGCGATCTAATAAGTATAGAATGTTTCCCAGCGTGAGTGACAAATATTGCCTCCTATTCACGTTCATAGAATATTGCGAAAACTTGAATAATTTCTGCCCGACTAGCTTCACACGTTATTATAGTATGGAACTAATATTTCAAAGCCAAGGACCTAGCTTGGGAAGTTCATTCACTATCATTTATGTCAAACCGACGCTAATATTGACAAAGAAGCGATCGGTCGCCTAAACTCGACCACAAAGAAACAGATGCAGTTTTAGGTCATGGCAACCTTCTGACCGTCTATATAACCCTGTAATCCGCTGAAAAACTCTTCCATACTTTTTCTTATCCAACTTGATCTACTTTTTGTGCTTTTAGGCTACTCAAAATGTCGAACGATTCGGAAGTTCTCCATCATATTGGCGCACCTACATCTATTATCATGAATGGTGAATCCCAAACCTATAAAACACTACGTGAATCTATACGTTCCATCTACCTCGCTGTCTGGTATGACAAACCAGAATCAGAAAATCTTAATTGGATTGAGGCTAGAGAGGCAGAGCTAGAAGGAATTCAGGGTATCATCGACAATATACGAAGAGATAATAAATTCTCGACCTTCTTGTCGGTATTTAAGGATGCCAAAACTCTTATCGACGTCAAAAAGAAAGATATCAAAGGTAGATGGGGCTTTGATGTTAATAGGTTTCAGTATGTTTATTCCTTAACCCTACAGTGATGCCGTTTCTGACATTAATAGAGAATGGTCGGATATGCACTACGGCGAGGAGTCAAAACCGGGTCAAGTACCTAGGAAAATGACTTTCTTATTAAAGTACAGTCGAGATCACTATGGGAAATGGAAACAAGAGATATATAGTCAAAGCGAAGAGGGAGACGTATTATATCTGGACAACTTCGTTAGTGGTAAGGAATTCGGAAATACTATATCGCGGTTTAAACATGGAATTTCAAAGTGTATGTGCCACAGGGATCATCCTAACCGAAAACCGCACGTGTTCATTTCCGAAGAAGAATTAGAAGCTATTCACAAACGTGGACAAAAGATCAGATATTAATTTAACTGTCTTCATTGTCACCTTCAGGGGCCACGGAGTTTATTCAATTGTAACACTTAGTAGCTTAGCAAATCCATTCAAATTATAGATCTTAGCCACTTGTTGTTAATTTCATTATAATACTCTTTCCAGAATGGACCCAAAGGACACTCATATCGTTACTTTCTATCAAATGGGCAGTGTCATATCCTGTATGAAAAAGATCATAGATCAGATAACAATGCCTCGGCCACATCTGCACTACTACAAATTTGACGTCGCCCTCACTGTATAATATCATATGCGGTAATGGCTCAAGTACTAATACCCGATTTTCCCAATGCGGGCTAGACTTTGATAGAGAGACCCATATATAGGGTGGACGTGCGGAAGACCATCGCGATATCCGCGGGATTTCATTTGTTTAAGTGATTTGCATTACTTTCATTGGCGCTTGATTCCCCTCATTGGTTGTCCAATCGCTTCTGTCCAGTATGAGGATGTTGGAACATAAATACTTGTTCTCTGGTCCTTGAATTTTGTATTCTTTCATCAATTAATATCTGTTGCCTATCCTTTCTTTTGGGTTGCTAGTCTAAGCCATCATATTCTACTGCTAGTTTCTACGTACCAAAGATGCCGATTACCTTACTTCATTATCTCCAGTCGCCCAATCCTAACATCAAATCCTTCTGTAAACCCGGCACGGTTACAATCAACCGTTCTTGGTCTGCGGTGACCGGATGGGAAGAATGGAAAGAATTCAATACGGACACAATGCTGTCTTGTTACGGTAACATCCTGAATACTCCGGTACCAGATGCACTGTTGCCACCAGTTTCACCTGCATTGACCGGTTTGGAAAAGGAGATTTGGGATGAAGACAGTCTGAGACTGCTCCTTGCACGATCTCTCAATGCCGAGGTAAACGCAGCCCTGGCTGTAGCTTATCAATTACTCTACAAGGACCGGATGGATCCTGTAGAGATTAGGGGCGGGGGGGTTGCAACAAGTCAGCAAGAAACCGACTTCCGCTTCTATCCAGACTGGGCAGCAATCCGACCATCTGTCAGACAGGATCATGATAATTGCTATATCAACCTCTGCCCTGGTGAAACGAAGGTTGCTGCCAAGTGGCAGTCATGGTCCGACGAACTCCCACATTATGACAACGTATGGCGGCAAGGCCAAACGTACGCTGGGGTTGTATGCAAGACGAGATACGGATGGCTTCTGACAGATGGGGAGCTGGTAGTTTTTCGAATTCGAACCCAGGAAATTGAAGCGGGCTTAGCAAAGGAACGTAGCAGGAGAGTCGCGCCTCATTCACCTGTATCTCACAACCGCCGCATCTCGGAAACATCCGAATTATCGTCCATTAGTTCTGGGATGAACCGCCTCTCAATGTCGGACTACGTAGAGAGCCATTCCAACGTGGAGTATGGCCCCATACAATTTCGCTCTATACCGTGGTCTCGCAGAAATGGAAAGATGACCGTCAAACTCGCCTTGTTTTGGCTTCTTATGCTGGCTTCAGTCCCAGGAACTTCTAAATCGGTTGAGAGTGGATATCCACCGCTTGACAGCTGGACGGAAACTTCGAAAGGATATATTCATACCTCAACTGGTTTGCGCAGCCACGCCAAACCTAAGAGTGCAGTAATTCTTGACGAAACAGAGCATTTAGTTCCTGAACCTCATCGCCGCCCCACAGAGATTTTCTTCGAGGATGTGAGAAAGATACGATTCGACAAAAGAGAAGGATGGAGTCTGACTCTCAAAGATAATAGGCGGGCGAATACAGATCAAGTACGATTGCGTAGTCGTGCAAATGGAAAGTGGTACACGGTGAGACAAACCGGCCTCGATAGTTTCAAGTGGGTCGAAGATGAACAATAGTTTCAATATTTCCACCAATTTTTGACTATCTTCTCACACCGTTTATAAAAGATTTCCGACTCTGCTTGAGTAAAAAAGGGAGATGTCACGGTTGATCCAAGATCAACAATAAGCTGTCCTCTGTAATTTCTCCGGTCGATATCCCCAGGCAGAATCTCAGCTGCTTTGGCAATTCTAAAATTTTGACAAATTTTGGGAATATGCTCAGGAATAGTTTCATCCTCAATAAAGTCTTTCACAATCGCCAATCGAGTGCCATGTTTTCCAGTCACGTCTGTCAAATGGCGGCATTGGTCTAGTTGCAAATCTGACAATTCTATCCATCCATAACATTTCACTGCCCATTGTCCGTCGTAGCAAAGATCATGAAGACGGGAAAATGCGCGGCACTCGTTCGCAAATGGGCATGTCAGTCTTTGTTCATCCAGGTCAAGATAGGGCAGAGCTTGGCGTTGCCAGTTCGTAAACTAATCAAATTAGTTGTTGCTCATTCCCTGAGGAGAGAAACTTACCAGCTTCAAACATAAGTCCTTCCCACTGGCCCTGAACTTGAAGACGATGCCTTCTTGTCCGCTGGCACAGTATTTGAGATTTTGAAACTCTCCATCATATATATATCGCTTCAATTGTGGCATGGGATTTAACTCTTGAAGGGGCATAATTCCATCGTTCGGTGTTTTAGATATCAGAGGCTCTGGTGATATACAAAACCCTGTAAATTCTTCCATGGCAATAATCTAGCCAAGAACAAATACGATTTGAATTTCAATGAAAAGGAAACATGGCCAGGCGATAGTAATTATATTCACGGAGACGACCGACGCCAAACTAAAATAGGTATGCTGGCAAGAGTCAGGTGATTTGTTATTCTCGTCGGTTATACTTTAATCCGGAACCGGTCGCAACCTCATAGTACGTCTAGAACCAACGCATCAATGCTCGTGGCTTGTACGTCGTAACTATACCGATCGAGGAGAATGGATGAAAGGCCGAGATACAATGCTACATTTTTAACAGGCTCAACGCTAGTACAGCTACGTGGAGCTCAGCGGCAGGCCACAGGAACGGAACACTAAAAAATAAATGCCGTGACACTAAAATCGTGGCAAATAATGCAAAACAAACAAACAAAATAAAATCCCACTACATCTCGCTGCAACCATGTCAATCTCGCATTTAGCAGTCCAGGTCCGACGCGATTTCCCGGCTAGAGCAAGGCGGGAAAGCTGGATAACGATCAGCATGACACTGCTACCTAGTAACCTTTGCTAATTTTACTTGCCAGGCAGTCTCAAACCAATAAGATGAGAGTCTCGGGCTTTGGTGGCGTAAATATAAGACAGTACTAGCAGATGCTGCAAACTTTATTATAACTATTTTATCCAATTATTGGGTACGTGCCGCCGGTCCCACCCACCATCTCCATCAAGCCCTTGGCATTGGCTGCTGAAGGGGCTGGGTCGAGTGAGAGCCGTTGATGGGCTGACGCATCTTCACATGTGCATTGTTGGTGAGTCGTTTGGAACCCTGTTGGACTAGCGCCAAAGTCTTGGCGATGCATATCTGTCGATGTTGCTAGCGTTTGTCGATATTGCTAGTGGCTGTCGATGCTGCGACAGGTATATAAGCAGGCGGCGATTCTAGATTCTCCTTGCGCGGCCCCTCAATGGCGGAAAAAAGAGACTCGCGGCTTGAGATTGGAAAAATCTCTAAAAAGCGTCGAAGAGAGCTGGACGATAAGGTTTCTATCCGATAGAGAGAATACGACCTTAACATACCAACACGAAATACCCCCAGCATCAAGGAAATAAGCAACTTCTTACAAGAGCTTAACAAACAATCCAGCTATCCACAGACAACAGCAGCGACCTGTCTTCATAAAGGCAAACTTAAAACCATCGAGCATCTGTCCAGTTATCCTTTAATAAGCGACATCATTGTTACCCAGAAACTTGACCAGTTAGATAAGGTACTGAGAGATCCATTTGACAAACCAATCCTATATCGACCAAAGCATCACCAACATAATCTGGATATCGAAGGATTTTTAGAATAGTTTTCTAAAAACAAAAACAGTGCTTTGCATGTCTATGATTGTTCTATTGCAGACGCCTCTCAAAGGACCCGTGATACAACCGTTGAAGAGGCTCTCCGTTCCTTCCCATCCAGGCCGGATGCAAATCCGCTCAACTTTCTAGATATTGAAAACCGGACTAGTACCTTTTACTGTCCCGCGCAAATCACTCAACATGATATCCAGACCCGGATTGCTCACCAAAGACAAGAGAATGTAGGGAAAATAGGATCAACCTGGTTATCGAAAAAGCCCAGTGAATTCTTTTTACTTTCTACACGCCACGCCGTTTCTTCTATCCATATAGACAATGGCGGTCAACTCACATGGATTAGAGTCCTGGAAGGGCGAAAGATTTGGTATTTTCCGCGATCCCTTAGCATGAAAACTCTTCGCTGGCTATCTGTGGCAGGTTCCCAGTCCCCAGAGCACTATCGAGGGTGGCTGGGTTAAGGTAGAACTACGCGCTGGTGATATTTTGTAAGTTCAAGCACTCCTTCAGTGGCAGTTTACTAATCATGCTAGGGTAATGCTTTCATCGGCGACTATGATGATTCATCGGCATCGTCTCAGAAATCACATCGAGGGAGAGAAGTTAGGTCGTCCAGAAAAGAACAGTCGGTCCAACAAGATGTCCCTCTGGCAAGGCGGAGATTCATTCAAGGGCTCAAGAAATTCAGGACTACCCATCAGGGTCTAATAGATGGTTAAATCGTGATTTTTATGTATTCTTTTGCTGATCAATGAGAATGCCAGGCGTTGGTAACGCAAAACAGAGTAGCAGTGGTACTTAAAACTTTACTGGTCCTGCTATCACATTGTCAATTGATTGGATAGATTTAGTATAATAGATTACGTGGCTGCCTAGAAAGTGAGTCTTAAGAACGTGAATTGAATTCTGACAACGACTAGAACGAATTATGTAGCATGGACTCGTTTCCGAGGCGTATCACTGACAGCTGGTATTTTACGCTTCATGGGGGTACGTTTCTCATGGAATTTAGGCACCAGCTTCGCCTGATCGAAACCGACAAGTCGCGCTTGATTCCGTTGCGGGTCCCATAATACGTTTGACCGATGAACTTTGCCAAGATGTACCCCAAAACGATGTATCTCCCGAACAGTTTGTCGATATATATCCCACTGTCCTTGGTTCCACTTGACCCAATCGAATTCGTCCCCACACCATGAAAAAAGTAGAAAGTGCTTGATCTTGGAATCCTCATAAAAATATGTCTGACTTGGGTGGATCGAACCTAAAAAAACAGGCACTGCAGAGCCTTGAGCTGGCTTTAATACGCAATATATCTCTGCTTCCCGTTTCAACTTCTCCCAACCGCGGTCCGTTGTGCCTTTGCCAATAAAGGTATAGCTATAAGGCATTAAGGTCACCTTGAAAGGAAGCCCCATACCTACAGGCTGTCCATATGGAGTGCAGTAATTGTCCATGTCGTTATTCAGCTGCTGTTCGAGCGAACGTACCAAATCCGCACAACTGATAGAGTGACAGTCGTGGGGGTCCCTCCGATGTTGTTTCACATTTGGACAGTTTTTGTCAAATGGCGCACCCGTTCTTATTCCCAGCAGGCAACTTTCCGTGCAAAATTCAAGCGATTCTGTTGGTGCGGTGCGATTGTTCCGTTTATACTGCTGACCTGATCGATGCTGACGTTGCGGAGGAGACGACGAAAACTGGCTCAAAGCACGTTTTCGCGCGCCTACACTTTTGTTCCCCGACACATCATCTGACTCGGAATCATCAGTCGGAGAGGATCGTTCAACCTCGTCTGGTCGACAGCCAATGCGACTGTTGGTATGATGCGATTCAGAAAAGGAAGACATGGGAGAGGAGGATGGGATATATTCCGAGCCTGGTGGTGTAGAGCGTTTTTCATCATCTGGGATCTCTTTTAATATGGTCTCGAAGTCAACCTCCCACATATGCAACTGTGAAATCGCCTCGCTCCGCCAGCGCTGGCTCCGGGTCGGTGAGTCTAAACTCATTAGGCAGAGTGCAAGCAAGCGGCCAATTGCAGTCACCGGTGTATACATCCAGGTATTATCACCTTGGTCACTCATTGCTTGTACATCAAGATTCGGTTCCGCCAGAAAATAATATAGAGTTTCCGGTTTATCTTCCGCAATGTGCAAAAACACCAGGCAGCTTCTAGTAACTACAGCACCATATGCGGAACCGCGATGCATCATTGCATCGTAGGCATGAGTCAGCGCTGATCCCGATAATTGCTCCGCGTTATATTCAAGTTTCTCGTGACCGCCAATGGGGATGGTTGGTCGCTGCACCACCTTTTCCCAGAAATTAATCGATTTTAACCCGGCTCGGAGATTTTCGGCTGTCAGTTTGTGCATCGCTTTGTACTCGATAATGAAGAGGAGTGTGTTTTCCGTGTCTTTTCGGTTGACACAAAATTGGTCGGGGTAAGAATGTTTTCGTCTCTGTGGCTCTGGGAGAGGCGGTTCATCGTCGAAGGTATTGGCATGGTTATGGAACTGGACACCATTGGCTAGGCGGAAATCTGAATGACCTTTTAAAGCCTCTAGGATGTCGCTAATGTGATCCTCCACTCCAAATCTTTCATAGCTTTGCAAATCCGCTTCGCTAGAGACGGGGTGGCGACACAAACGATGGCCCAGGTCTCGTATAGCCCTGTGGGAGGCGAATAGCCGAGAGTCCCCGAGCGAATTTAGATTTTGTAGAGCTTCGTGATATAATTCATGTTGGTGCTTGTGGAAATCTTTCCACGGCCGTAAATAGGTCGGGCATAGGCGACTTTTTGGAGTAGTCAATGAACCACCACTAGACCGCGACGCATTCGTTTCAAAATGAAGTGGCTCGGAAAGGTATTTGTGGCAATTTTGTATAAACTCGGGGAAATTCGTACGTCGTGTTTCTTGTCTCAATCGATCTCTTTCATTTTCAGCCTCTTCTCGCCTCTTCTCGGACTCTCGAAAGAGAGTCTCGTAATCTGGAGGCTCATCCATATTTCATCCAAAGGAGTGACTGTCACTTGATTAGGAAGACGCGGAAACATTAAAAGATTCATGGCCTGGGGTGCAGATAAACTTTACCGTCTAGCAGTCGTTTGGCGAACAAGGAGGTTCTCGAACTCAGTACTCCGTACGGAGATTGTAATCAGAATTGGAATCGGAATCGGAATCGGAATTTCTCATACACCGTCCCAGCCAATCATTATTCATGAATATGCGGGTACAGATTGCCTGCCCTATTGGCGAGGCGGGTATCACATACCTGAATGGATTCTGCCCAGCTCTTATGAGAGAAGCTGACCGCGATGCTGTGTGAAATCTGTTTCGTTTGCCATGCACCTTACGCTGGTTTTTGTGATTTCTGGTTTTGCCGCCTCTCATATTCATCAATGAAATTGGTCAGGGTTTGGATGGAATTTAAGAGCCAATTAGAGACATTAGTCCATGCTATATGTGTCTGGTTAGGCAGACCCAGCCTGTAAATATCCCGCTCGATATAGACTAAAAATGCATAAATGGATATGCATCGCGTTCCATGTTAGCCTTAATTTCAGTCGTAAACAAGAGCTTAGTCATTCCTCTGGAGCAGTGGAGATGTCAACCTCACTAGCTGCCGAAGGTCTATTTGAACCTAAACCATCTCCGGCAAATTGTGTTCTCCACGATCCCAAAACCAATCATGCATTAGGCATGTTCGTAGCTACGCACTAACCTGACACAACCATAGTAATTGGATAATTCCAAAAAAAAAAAAAAAAAGAAAGGAAGAAAGAAAGAAAAAAAAAAAAAAAGAGTAGTAACAGTTAACCCTAAAAGCGATGTGTAAGCGCCCTGTCCATATAACTACGTCATCGGTCCCGCCCTTGAATATATATCCATTCCACCTACAGTATTGAAACGTACAACAGAATAATACCTAAGGAGATTAACAGAAATGAGGAAACAAAACCCAACGTGGACATCTTTGGACTATATGAATCCGCAGAGTTTTATGAATAAACAAAATGTTCCTTTTAAAGCCCAGGGCCAGTAAAACAGTGAAGAGAGGATCTATAAGTAACCCGTATCTGACCCTGTTGAGGCTTGTCTCGACTAGATAGCATCTTAAGAAGTTAATAAAGTGACCCCATACAAGAATTAATCATATTGTTGATATCTTACCCAGGTAATATTAGAAGAAGCATGATAGAAGTACAAAATAAAACTAGAGTTGCTCATAATATTTAAGCTGTTTACAATATTACAGCCGACTTTCTAGGTCTTCAAGTCAGCTCAAATAAGGCCAGCATATTATTCTTACTGGCTGATCACTTTACAAAAATGGTCACTGGACTGAGTTTAATCTGACTTATGTCCAGTGACGATACAGGACCATCCTAGATGCAGCACACATTGCGCACGAAGAATTTCAAACTTCTCCTCTACGGCCGATCAACTCGAATTGCAGGTCGGACCTTGTAGCAAGGCGGTGAGAATGCCAAAAACATCGAGTCGCGGCTCCACGACCTCCTGATTTGGAAGAGAGAGAGCGTTTTCCGCTAGTGCCACCTGGGCGCACACAATCTCTTTTTTCTATTATTGTTGCGTCCCGCATTCTCCCCTCTTGGACCCGCGATATCTTCCAAATCACCCGTCTCTTGTTGTCTGGTCACTGCTGTCGCTTCCCTCGACTTAGAAGCCTCATTCTCTGAATTCTCTATCACCTCGCTGTGGTGAGTACTGTGTATACCTCATCTCGAATTTGCTCCTTGCGTTCTCCTTGGCCTTTTTATTGTCCAGTTCACTGACCTCTCCCTACTCGCTACTTTAGATCCACGTTTACGATGCCTACTTCTCCTACTTCTGCAGCGCCTCTCGATCCCACCAAGTCCGAGGAATTCCGCCTTCGTGAAAAGATACAGCAGAATCCACCAGAAAAGCCTGAGCATGGCGTTTTCCTTCTTGGTCCAGATGGCAAGCCTGTTGGTAAGCGAACTCCCACATCCTCTCTATGGTGTCGCGCTGCTAATCTGAGCCTAGCTCCAGCTAAGCCTATGAGAATCTGGGACCCGCGTGGTATCATTGACCCCATTTACGAGTCCCAACACAACCAGCAAGCTGCAGCACAGAAGGTTGATGAGATCCATAAGGGGCTTCGCCAGAAACTTGAGGCCATTGCGGAGAAGGATAACGGAGTGACTGATGATATTAAGATATTGATCTCTAAACTGCAGGATGAAGTAAGGCAGTTGAATCGTATGATCATTACTATCAACCATCACTGGATAAACATCGAAGATGACATCGGCCGTGAGTATGGATATGAGTTCGAGGAAGATGGCCTGAAGATGCTTAGTATCATGTATTCAGACGAGGAGAAAGCATGGGAAGAGGAAGAGGCATGACCATTTCCTTGGCATGTCTGTTGCCTTTGTATTACAGTTTTTTCTCAAGTCTTATGCTTGAAATACTCGATAGCTGCATAGCGAATTCAAGACATAATGAATCCATGTGAAATATTACATGTCCCTCTATGCGATATCTAGCCTAGTCTTAACTGTCCTCATCTATTATTGTTTGATATCTTACAAAACCAAGTTGCGTTGTATATCCTTCTCGACCATTGCTGACAAAAATAAGTTTAAATGACTAAACAACCCTACACCACCAACTCTCTTCCCAGACTGTCATTAAAACATGCGCCTCATCCTCGTCCCCGACAGCTTCTAACGGTCCTGTCTAGTCTCTGTATTTCATAACACGCCCATCCCTAACACATGCCGTGAGGCCATCCACGATCTCCAGTGTCATACGGTTCGAATCATGCACAAAATCCCAAGATCCAATTGGAAGACCGTTTGCCAGGCGTTTAAAATTCCAAATAACCCGAGTCCCACAGCTCCAATTGTCGGTCTGCTGCGGGGTAGTCTGTAACTGTTATCTCGAGTTTTTCAATAGAGATTCGGATATGCTACTTACAGCTTCCTCGTATGAATATTTCAGGCCAGCGAATTCTTTCTTGATCAGCGAAGACACCCGACCTTGGCGGTGTTTGCCTGCCAGTGAGTCAAAGTGTCGAATTTTCCTCTCTCGCTCATTAATCTCAAGCAGTGAGTAATGGTTGTTCTGATGATTAATCGGGCAAAAGTATACCAGGCTGCCCGATTCCTCGGTGTCTCTTCGATAACTCGCCATTTTCTTGGCCCACCCGGTGAAAGGTCGTTCAATTGCCCACAATTGCCCATGACGGTCAATTTTGTCCAATGGAATGCTAAAACCATGCCTGACAAATGCAGGCTTGTCTAGTGTTTCCATAACTGCAATAATAATCTCATCGCTCATCCATCTGCCAGGGCGAAGCTGCTCAAAGATGGTACAATATACCTCCGCACTTCCATTCACTGAAACAGAGCTGTTGTTATCTGGCGAATTACTCAATACCTTGCTGCCAACAAGTTGTATCAATTGGTCAACTGCAGCATCAAGTTGTGCGTCTGGCAAAGCATCCTAATTTCGTTAATAGGCGACCTGCTGGATAAGAACTTCCACTCACGCTATTCAATACATATTCCATTCTTAACTGGTTAACTTGCGACTCTGGTATAAGTTTCTCTGATTCCAGATCGTCGTAAAAAGCGTGAAGATCTGGCGACCCTTAATGAACCAACTACTCTACCTACGGATTGAGGACCTTATATAGTTTCATTTTTTGGTGATCCGATTGAATCTTTTCGATCAAGGCGTCAAGCTGTTTCCAGCTCATCTTCGTATAGTTCCTACCGCGTTGTGTCAGTATAACAGAACCAGGAAATATCGTACAACCTTACCAGATTTTAGGGCCAAGTAATATTCCCAATCCAACCGCTTTGACAAGTTTGCTTAGCTTCTCGCCGCGGTGGAGCTGGTTAATAATCCGTTTTCTCAGTTCCGTTCTTTTGCCATCACAGTTGGCCGTATCGCGAATCGCTCTCACCGTCACCGCGCCCACTCCACTAATCCATTTCTCTGGTGTAGTGGCACTAGTCTGCTGATGCTGCAGCATGTCAAGAACGTAACTGGCGGCTCCCCGACGTTCTACAAGCTTGCCCTTCTTGGTGTAGACAGTGGTTTCCGCGTGTTGGCATTGTTCATCAAACCATGCCCATGCTCCCATGTATTCCACCATGTTGAGAACAGTCGTTCGGATACTCGCGGATGATCCCATTTCAAGGATCTGCACCCACGTCGAACCATCGGACCATCGGGTATCTAGTGGCAAGGTGAGTGGTTCTGAGCCGGATTTTTGAATGGTCTGCAGTATCCGGACATGGATAGCTCTCGGAACTTCAATCCTGTAGATGCTCAGTTGATGGATGACCTGTACGACTTGGAGAATAGTATCGAGAATGGTCGACTTTGTATATGATATAGTACTGATTGGTGATGCAGGGATGTTTGTGATCTCCTGCGGCAGGCTGTCATTGGTCGACACCCCTGGAATTTTACCGGTAATTGCGAACTGCTCGCCATCCGTTAACCCTTCCACTTGCGGCTGTGACTGTGCCATCTCACTAGAGGATGCCCTAATTTCAGGGCTTGGATCACCCTTGGTGCCACGCTCTTCCTCTTTGACATCAATTTCCGCTGAATCCTCGTCCACTAGTAATTTGGTGTTATCAGTTGAGTTAGACCTTTGTCTGGTTTGTTTGGATGGTCGATATAAAGGATCTGTGTTTGGTCTCCTCTTGCGTGTCATCGGTATTTTGCTATGGAAAAGAAGAGCATCGATCTTGGGGTTGTCCCGGATTGTTCCGGCAATCGCTTGAGCAGCTTCGGGGGCCTTTTCACACAGCTGATCAACAATCAGGCAGAAATATGCTGCTGTTAATACGTGTCGGTTCTTTTTTTCAGAAATTTAGCATACCTCTGGCTCGCGACGGAGGTCAACTCCATCGGAGATAATCAACTGGAAAGCTTCTGAAAGAAGTGTCATCGCCTTTTCTTTAGAGCAGACGGTCTCAGGTGTCTGGTGTAGTATAAATGCACTGGAGTCCATGTTTAGAGAGAATTATGCTTAAGGAGGTGGCTGCTCGAGGGAGGATTGTGGTGAAAGGAGAGAGCTAGAGTCGAGGGGGAGGTCGGCCTTTAAATAATTTTCCTGGCGGCGTTTCGGTATCCCAGGTTGTCGAAAAGCTCGAGCAAACCCCTCGTATTGGCCATGCAAGTTCGTAGCCGGTCAAAGAGGCTGGGGTACCTAGCAAGCCCGGTCTGTCCGATGGTAATACCTGCCTGAATAGGAAATGGTTCACATCATCTAGCGAGGACTTTGCTGACTTAGTTGCAGATCTATACCCTTAATTATCTGGTATCTACTCTGATCATGCCCAAATTGAATGACAGTGTCAAGACTGACAAATGTAATAGTATGCAGAACGCTACAGGGCCTCATCTGAAGGTGGTTACATCGCTAGCTGGCCCGGTAAAACTGTCTCTGCGTTACATTAGCTTACTGAAGTGTATACTGGGTCAAGTTCAATAAAATAAAAACACAATTAACTTGTAAAATAATGCCAGGAATTTGTCCAGAAGCTGTAAGCTTACGGTTACTATCAGGTCTTGTCATACAGTCATAGAATCCCAGCCAACGTATTTTTCGGAGAATATATTCTCCCAATTTCCTCGCAATCTCCCATTGTGATGCAGTTCTTGCTCAGCCACAGTGAGGATTCTATTTATTTATAATCCCCCTGTCTGTGAGCATTGATTGGATGTATCTAACTGTACTTTGCGTAATAGGAAGGCAGTATGTATGTTTCTACCTTCCCTATAGAACCAACCTATTTATATCTTTTCTATGTGGATATTGATTGGGCATATCCCGCTGAGTTATGCACAGAAGCCATTCCTTTTCTCTTCTGTCTGGTAGTCTTATGAATATATAAAGCCTCTGCTGCTCCCACCTCGTTGCTCTATCCTTCATCCTTACATACTTGCATACGATCAAGACCAGATACATGATCAAGGTTTCTGTTTTCCCATCATGTCACCAAACACTTTGCTTCGCGATAATCGACCACGTCGTTCAAAAAGAACAATTGATTACAGCTACCAAGAATATAAAGACACAATGAATAAGTTCACTGGATCAAGCAAATATAGGCCGTCAGTTAAACGAAGAAAACAAAAATTGGGTCCTATCGTGAGTATTTTCACATTGCACCTTACAATACCATGTTCATGGAATATAGGCTCCACGTGTATCGGTCAAAGAGAAATTGCAAATTGAAAAGATAATACCTTCAATTGAAACTTCTCATCCCATCAATATTGCCTCAGATGAACATGAAGGCATTAAAGATGAGGATATACAAAACACCTTGTTTTATGTCCCTCAGGGGGTTTTTGTAGGGTTTTGGTATTTGGATGCTACTGGCAAAGGTAGACAGCCGGTATATTGTTGTGTTGACGAAAACTTCGAATTTGCATATTTGAAGGATGGAATTTTTATACCAGTGCGCTGGTTTGATTTTGATCCTTTGGATGATCTTGAGGGTTGGATGGGTGATGACACAGAATATGACAGCAACGGGAAAATCATGAATCCAAAGGAAATACGCGAATGGGTGGAACTTACCTGGAACAGCAGGAAGTATTGTGGCATCAAGACTCTTGGGGATTATAACCAGTGCATGTAATTGATGTTTCCTTTTTCTCCTACGATCGTGAGGTTTATCTGGATTCTGCTGCTCTGGGATTTCTAGAAATGTACGCAAAATATAGAATCTACCATTGCCTATATCAGACGAGTCTCATTTGTAAAGAAATTTTAATTTCAATGTGGTCACAGAATAGCTCATGTCGTAAATACAAGGTATTGGCCACGTCATCGCATAAACAATGAAAGAATTCAAAAAACCCCCTTTAATCGAGACTGTCAATTACAAGCAACACACACCAACACAGGTCTCGGCCACCGGCTTACTCCGGAGTCAAGCGAACTGGCGAGCGTCTCTTCGAACGCAACCCATACCGCTTGCAGGGAGTGTTATCTTCGGCGGACTGACGAGACCGATTCGCAGTGCAGGATTCACCCCCCTGGTCGTAATTCGCCCTAGCATCTTCCTCTCGATTCTTTAGTTTGGTGGAATAATGCACTCGCAGTGTAGTTACTTTTCTTCCTGGAAAATGCGTTGCAATTTCAGGCCATGGGAGATTCTGTTTCCCTTTCAGATCAATCAGGAGCCTTTCCTCTTCGGCAGAGTACGGGATGCGTTTCCTTGGCCGGTGCAACTTGGAGGCTCGAGAGCGACGGGTCTTTGTGGGATTCGGGTGCTCTGCATCTCGCGATGGACTGGACGGCGGTGATGATGTGTTCCGCTCCTTAAAACACCAGCTCCACGTGTGGCCTCGGACATCGTTGTCACGAGTAAATATTCCTTCAACGTCCATGGCCTGGATATTAGACATCTTGTTCCCCGCATCCTGACTGCACTCCTGCTCGATGTTCCAAGCCATCGGTTCCAGGGCCGTTGAATGTGGCGTCTCAGTAAAATAACAAAAATATTGAACCTGAGAAAGAGTGATCTTGCGAAAAAAGCGTCCGCACATTCTGATTTGCTCCACAGGATTCGAATTTTTTTTCAAAGTTAACCCATCCGTTGAATCTGACAGAATCGCTTCGCGGGCATCTTGCCCTGGCCGTTCTCGGACCGGGCAGGCTTCTGCTGTTTTTCTGCGTTTAGCCAGACGAACTTGAGGTTGAGTATGAGATCCCTCATCTCCTTCGTCGCTCGAGTCAAGATAGTCATGATCGTCTGAGTCATCGCTTTCTGCTCTGTCTGGCGAGGCGGGAAGCCGCATACCTGCCTGCACTAGATGCCCTCGACTGCGCTTTCCGTGTCGAGCATCCTGCAACGAGATGACCGCGGTTCCGCTTTGTCTGGAGTGCTGCCACCGTAGCTGGGACTCCCGGGTTTTCCTGGTTTTTCGAGGGCGATGGCTGGAATCTGCCTGTTCGGGGCCGTGGTGTAAATTTTCAGTATCAGTTGTGTGTGAGGTTTGATGCACAGTAGGATCAGGATCCATATATCCCAGTGGACGTATCGTCTCAAAACTCTGCACTTTCGATGCGGCTGCGTCGTCGTGGCTGTCCTGAGAATGGGTAACATCTTGGACGACAGGAATTGTGAGATTTTGGTCAGCTGGATCGGTGGGTTGATCTTCATCATCGAACAAAATATTGGGCATCGGGCTCTCTGGGACAGTAGTTCTAGGCTCCTCATTTGCTGGATGAATTGGATCGAAAACGTCATTCGGTAACTCGTCCAAAAGATCCATATCTCCATGTAGGGAGGGCAAGGCAGTTGGGGTACCGACGCCCGTCGTTTTGAGATTTCCAGAATCCCGTTCGCTTGACGGTGTTTGCCGTGATGAATACTTGATGTCGTCACGTGGATGTCCCTCTTCTTCGGCGGCCCTACCACAGATTTCTTCGTTACCCAGTTGATGGCCAGCGGCCAGAGTGGGGACTACTGGCTCATAGCAAGGCACAGCATTGCCGTCAGCTGGCGCAACGAGAGCGATAGAGGCATTGATCGCCAGAGACTCTCCATTGGCAGGCTCGGAAGGTTTATGGACTGACGACTGCAGGATCGGGGCATCGGCTCGTAAGGAAGAATAAGCAGCTGATGCAATCTGCGAGGGAAAGGAAGCCATCCACTCTGGCGGAACAGGCGATTTCGACGGCTTACGAGAGTCGGCAGGAGGCGGTAGAAGCGGTGGACGATAGAAATTGTTATTGTCAAGAGAAATGAAGGCCATGATCAGAGAGTCTGGTCAGATAGGAGAAAAGGGATAATAACGTTGTTTGCGAGTAGAAGCTGTCCGAGAGGGGACCGAACGAACCAATATATAGGCTGACCAGCTGAGCCATATCGTCTACCGTTAAAGTCCCATAGGCTCGAATACGCCTGCTGATGTATCTATCGTGAAGACAGGCTTTTCCCATTCTCGTTTAGGTCGAGCCTGAAAAGGAAAATGCCCAATCTGGGTCACTCCAATGCTAATGCTTCTTGCGGGGGCCAACATAAGACGCACTATCGCCTTTGGGCCACCCTCGCCAATTCGGTCCTTGCCCACTTGAGTCAATCCGAGATAGGTCAACAAGCCGAATTAGGTTAGAGGCGTGCGCTGATACTGATGGCAACTATGGTCTTGACGTCTCATTGATTCCGTCATCTTGCCCATAGAGGCATCGCGCTCAACGAGGCATCCTCTAGCGAGACGATGGTGTTTGCGTGATTTTTGCTATTGGTGTACAGCTCAGCCGAGTCGTCCCGCGCATCACAATAATCAGCTGGTGACGAGTCTGCCTATACCAGAAATGACATTCTGGCAACGTATTTCGTTCAGCGCGGTGGGCCATTGCCAACAGCGCCATAACTTCAAACCACTGACCGGACGTTACATTGCAGGGTTCGCAATTGTTCGGTGCAAGGCGGAGCAGCACTAGAGAAGAGGCGAGGTGGCCAGGCGAGATGGCCAGGCGAGATCGATGAAATACCATCGGCGGTGGGCAGAGTAGGTGCCATCGCATGGGCAGAAGCAGACTGTCCAGATATATCGAAACTATAGAGCGTTGATTCATCCGGAGAAGCGTTTTTTTCATTACACAAAAGAGTATTCCATATGGTTGTTGCTCCTCACCCGTAGTAGTATTTCGCTCCGGCGTCGCTGGTCGATCCAGTTCGGGTTCATCGGGAGATACGATACGGCGGCACAGCCGACCCATCTCCCACCCACCTCTCCAATGGCATCACCATCCAATCGCAGGTGCAGTGACGATGTGAGACATGCAGCCGCTCATCTCGCTTAGAGAGCAACCGGCCGGTCTTGAATCTGAATCGATTCGCCATCCACGCCCACCGCTGATCGAGAGCGCCGATGGCTCCGCCCCGAGACCAAATTTTCAGCTGGGCCGGGGCCGCCTCGGGTCGGGTCCGTCAGGACGTCCAGTGAGAAGGGCCTGGTGGAAAGTTTGCGGACGACGACGGACGGCGGTCGTCGAGCGACGCACCTCTGGTTTATATACTTCAAGGCGGACCATGCGGCACGCGATCCCCGATCGGGACGTCCCCTGGCACGCTAAACCTAACCGCGACCCCACGTGACCGGTTTCTTGGCGGCACTAGTCCGGAGGTGGCGATCCCGGGGCGGAAGGCGATTTTGGCTCCCCTCATACAATTCGAAAATCTCCTTTTTAAAATAATTAAATTTATTTAATTTATAATAAATAAACTATTAGTTTTATAAACCAAAAAAAAAAATTATATTGTATAAATTTTATTATATTAATATGTAATTATACTAAAAAATTTAGTATAGATAACTTTTAATCAAGTAAATTTTAATTATTAATATATTTATAGATAGTTATACAAAGTTATTTTTATTTGAAAAATATTAATAATTTTAATTAATTTATAAGATAATTTAGAGTGATTAATATAAACTATTTATTAAATAATAAACAAGTTTAATTTATTCTAAAAAAATATATTAATTTTAATAAATAATTATTG